>JBCNJP010000008.1:3078390-3095890 GCA_039602395.1 Deinandra increscens subsp. villosa | reverse complement strand
AAAAATCGGAATAAAAATTAAATCTTTTAACTTGGTTTTCACGGTTTTTCAAACTCAGAGAGGCTTTTCATTCTATCCCTCCTATATATATATATATGGTGAGGTTCATTGTAAACAATTTTGCATGTGAAATAGCTCTTTTTTTACATTTTTCACATGTGAAATTTTCTGAGAAAAAAGAAAAAAAAGGAAAAACAGAAATTAATCACAACCATTAGATCAAGAGATCTAATGGTGAAAAAAATGTCTACATTTCTACACTTATAGGGGTGTTTACAATGAACTTTTCATTATATATATAGTGTTAAGTTCAAATGAGAACTTTTTGTTTTGAGAACTTTTAAGAACCAAATCTCAACCACTAATTTCGGGTGGGAACCACTATAATTAATGGAGGTTTTCCATATATATAAACATATATATGTAGGGGAATGATCATGCGAAAACACATTTATTTTGCGAAAACGCAAAAACCATCTTAAACCTACATAACTTTTTCATACGTTAATATATTTTAAAAAAAATTGCACCAAAAGTTTTATAATTATGTTATCTTTAATTCTATGAAAAAAAAAAAACAACATTTCTTTTTTATTTTTTTTTGTGATGCACATGTGAATTACAAAAAAAATCATAATTTTAGTATGAGTTAATAATCTTTTTTCTAAGTCGCACCATATGGGTTCTATTTGCGTCATTTTTTATGTTTTGTTGAATGATGCACATGTGCATCACACCAAAAAAACCTCATATATGTGGTATATATTAATAGTTTTAAAAAAAATTGCAGCCTAAATCTTATAGTTGTCTTATCTTTAGATCTAAAGGAAAAAAAACATTTTATAACTTTTTAATTATATGTTGCACATGTGCACTATGTTTCATTATCATTAGTAGCATAAATGTTTTAGTATTTTTAATATGGTTTTAACATAAGAAGTGTTTTTTCGCATGATAATTCATTTTTGTCTAGAGATAGCGTAATTCTAAGACTTTTGGCGCAAATTTCATGAAAAAAAACATTAACGTATGAAGAAGTTATGTAGGTTTTAATATTCGTTTTCGCGTTTTCGCAATATAAAATGTTTTCGCAGGATCCTTACTCTATATATATATATATATATATATATATATATATATATATATATATATATATATATATATATATAGGGTAAGGATCATGTAAAAACCACATCTTTTTGCGAAAACCTAAAAACTAATACTAAAACACTTATAACTTTTTTCATACGTTCATATTTAAAAAAAAATTACACCAAAAACCTTATTATGAGTTCTTTAATTGTGGAAAAAAAAATAAAAAAAAAACTTTAACGTCTCGTCGTTTTTTTATTAGTGCACATGTGCACTAATAATAAAACTCATACATATAGTACGCGTTAATATTTTTTTTATAAAAATCGCACCAAATACATTATAATTTTGTTAGATTTTTGTGGTTTTTTATTAGTGCACATGTGCACTAATAAAAAAATAATTTATACGTGTCATATACATTAATATTTAAAAAAAAAATTGCACCATAAATCTTATAATTGTGTTATCTTTAACTCTGAAAATAGATTTGAGTTGGAGAATATTTGGAACCCGGTCGAAAAAGAGGTTACAAAAATGTTTTTTTTCTTAATTTTTTATGGTGGTTCTATAGGTTATAAACTACTCATAAATGAAAACAAAATCAAAAAACCGCCTAGTAGATTTTTTTTTTAAATATAAAAAAAAAGTTACATATGTAACTTTTATGCATATATTTGTAAAAAAAATTTAATAGGCGGTTTTTTGATTTTGTTTTCATTTTAGAGTAGTTTATAACTTAAAGAACCACCATAAAAAATTAAAAAAAAAACATTTTTTTAACGTCCGGTTCCAAACATTCTCCAACTCAAGGTGGGTTCAAATGAGAACTTTTGAGAACTAAATCTCAACCACTAATTTCAAGTGAGGACCACCATAATTCACGGGGGGGTTTTATATATATATATATATATATATATATATATATATATATATATATATATATATATATATATATAGGGTTAGGTTCAAATGAGAACTTTTTATTTTGAGAACTTTTGAGAACTAAATCTCAACCACAAATTTCAGGGGGGACCACTACAATTCATGGGAGGGGGGATACATGTAATAAACATGTGGCTCAAATTAGTTCTTTTTAAATCTAAAATCAAATTGGTTCTCAAATGATCCTCTCCCTATATATATATATATATATAATATAGTGGCTTAAAATGGTTCTTAAAAATTCTCAATATCAATTGGTTCTCAAATGATCATCTCCCTATATATACACATACACACACACATACATATATATATATATATATATATATATATATATATATATATATATATATAGGGGAAGGATCCGGCGAAAACACCCCTTTTTTGTGAGAACTGCGTAAACAAATCTTAAAACCTACATAACTTTTTCATACGTTAATATTTTTTTAAAAAATTTGCACCAAAAGTCTTAAAATTATGTTATCTTTAATCCTATAGAAGTTTTAAAAATCTTAACGCTTTTTTTTTTGTGTGGTGCACATGTGCATCACAAAAAAAAACTCATACTTTGTTTTTTTTCTTAGTCGCACCATATGTCATATATAATCATCATTTTTTGCGTTTTTATTGAATGATGCAAAAAAAAAAACCATAAATACATGTGATATACATTAATAGGTTTAAAAAGAAATTGCACCATAAATCTTATAGTTGTGTTATCTTTAGATTTAAAGAAAAAAAAAACATTTTATAACATTTTTTTATTATATGATGCACATGTGCATCAAACGAAAAAAATGTTAAGTTTTTTTTAAATATTTTGCTGCAGAATTAAAGATATCGTAAGACTTTTGGCGCAAATTTTATTAGAAATCATTAACGTATGAAAGAGTTATGTGGGTTTTAATATGTGTTTTCGCAGTTCTCACAAAAAGATGTGTTTTCGCAAGATCCTAACCCTATATATATATAGGGTTAGGTTCAAATGAGAACTTTTTATTTTGAGAACTTTTGAGAACTAAATCTCAACCACTAATTTCAGGTGGGGACCACTATAATTCATGGGGGGTTTTCCACATATATAAACTAGTGGCTCAGATTAGTTCTTTTTAGTTCTCAAACCCAATTAGTTCTCAAATGATCCTCTCCCTATATATATATATATATATGAAGATGATCATTTAAGAACCAATTGGTTTTGAAAACCATTTTAAGCTAATAGTTTATATATATGAAAACGCTCATGAATTATAGTGGTCCCCTTCTGAAATTATGGTTAATATTTGTTGTTTAAAAGTTTTCATTTAAACCTAACCCTTCAAATGAGAACTTTTTGTGTTTTGTGAACTTTTGAGAAACAAAACTCAACCACTAATTTCAGATGGAGACCACTATAATTAATGGGGAGGGGAGGTTTCCATATATATAAACTAGTGGCTTAGATCGGTTTTCAAAAGTTTTCAAAACCAATTAGTTCTTAAATGATTATCTCTCTATATGTATATGCATATGTATATGTATATGTATATGTATATGTATATGTATATGTATATGTATATGTATATGTATATGTATATGTATATGTATATTTATATGTATATGTAGGGTTAGGTTCCAAGCAAAACTAAACAATATGCAAAAACCAAAAAAACCAAACAAAAAAAAGTTTTTATTTTATTTTTTTTATATGTTCTTTTAATGAATTTAAGTATACTAGAAAAAGAAAAAAACTTTAAAAACATTTTTGAGTTTTTTTTTTAAATAAAATAAAATTCGAATTTTAGCTTTAAAATTAATAATGCATTATGCAACACTAATGCATCATGCAACAATACTATTAGTACTAATGCATGATGCAACAATAAAAAAATCACTAAACTTTTTTTTCTTTTTAATTTTTTTCCAGAAATAAAGCTAATAAAATTAAATTATAGACTTTTTGGTGAAATTATTTTTTAAAATTATCAATATATGAAGAACTTATAGAGAAAAAATGTTTGGTTTTTTGGTTTTTTGGTTTTTTCACTTTTCTTTGGTTTTCCTTTGATCCCTCCCCTGTATATGTATATGCGCAAAGGAAGATGTAGAATCAATATAAAATTATTAACAAACATTTATAGACGTTTCTTTCCCAAATGCTGAGTTTACGTGGGAAGTTCTGAGCTATAGCCATCAACGGAGCATCGCTATGAATATTTTTGTATGGCTTACTCAATAACAGTGCTAAATCTGTAGATAATCAAGAACAAATGAAAATAGAGTATCACTATCACAATATACATAGATCATCAATCTATTTGGTCAGTTTTTCCTTACCGTAATATTTAGAAGAAATAGCATTAACTAGAAGATCATCACCACTAGTACCCTGAAAGAGATCAGTAGCCCTCTCTATGTCATCGGTGTTGGTGGTGGAGCTCAATAGATACTTATATGTGTCGGTATGCATATTTAAAAGAGCTCTAGCCAGTGGTGTGTGTCCTTCTTTGTCCTTGGTAAACAATAAATATTCGTTTTTTTCAACCAACAACTCGGCAGCTTCAGTGTTGCCGACAATAGCAGCAACATGCAGGAGTGTGCTTCCTTCTAAATTTTTCATATCCAATATTATGTTTTCTTCCGGTGTCATTTCCACCAATATTTTCTTTAAGATATAGTTCATTTTCGTAGTACCAATGACTAAGTGAAGCGCCGTGTTACCATTAGTGGTGATTTTTTCTGTCACTTTAACTTTCTTATCCTCCAAAAGGGAATTAACTCTATCATACTCTTGATTTTGAATAGCTTTGTAGAAACTTTGATGGTCATCATGATCTTCTATTAATTCTCCTTCTCTTTCTTCTATTATTATTCTTTCGTCATCTAGATCTGCATTTTTACAAAATGACGGTTTTATGTGAAATCCTTACTCAAACATGATCAAGGACTTAGATGAATTTTTTTAGTTCTTCAAGCAAATGAAGGGTTTTTAGGCAATCATCACATACATATGCAAAAACACACACACACACACACACACATATATATATATATATATATATATATATATATAGTGAAAAGTTCATTGTAGACACCCTAATAAGTGTAGACATGTAGACACCCTATTTCACCATTAGATCTCTTGATCTAGTGGTTGTGATAATTTCATTTTTTCCTTTTTTTCCTTTTTCTAATTGTTCAGAGCATTTCACATGTGAAAAAGAGCTATTTCACATGTGAAAGTGTCTACAATGAACCTCACCCTATATATATATATATATATATATATATATATATATATATATATAATGCAAGTATCCTTTCTTGTTTTTAAATAGTAGTGGTACGTATATAAGTGATTTATAGTTTCTTGCTTTTTTAAAAACCTTTGATGGTTAATTTTATGTTCTTTATTTAGTGTACTTAAACTTATATGCAAAAACACACACCAGGACCACTTTCAGAGCTGGTTTGGCATAAAAACCGGTCTAAACCCAACTCTAATTGGTTTCACCAGGTAGAGTTTTCTCAACCTTCAAAGTTTAAACCAGGTTGGAACCTCAACCGGTTTTGTCGAGAACTGGTCTTCACCTCATCGAACCTTAAGCGGTTTAAGGTTAGGAAGTGATATGTGCACCTCTAGCCAGTACAGAGGATGGCATGCGCAAAATGTCATTTGTTACATGTGTATAAACGCTTTGTTTGTAACTGATTTTGATTCTTGTAACTGATTTTAGAAATGTTATACTTAAGTTTTTTCTTTTAAATTACTAAATGTTATCTAAGAATAATATAGCTATCATAAAACTATTATAAAATATTCTAAATTTTTATATCTAACTTTTAATAAGAAATAATCATTTAAATTTTTTTTTTATAAATAAGTCATAAAAGTTTTTAAGTTTCTAAAAAACAATATAACTCTTTAGAAAAGTTATGGTTAAGTTTTTATTTAAAATTACTAAGTGTTATTTAAATATAATATAGCTTTCATACAAATATTATAAAAGTTTCCAAACTTTTAGATTTAACTTTTAATTAAAAATGGAACATTTAAAAAAACAACTTTTATAAAAAGTCATAAAAGTTTTTAAGTTTTATAAAAAAAGTAACTTTTTAGAAAAGTTGTGCTAAGTTTTTTAATTACAAAGTGTTATTTAAAAATATATAATTTAACTTTCATAAAATTATGATAAAAGTTTTTAACTTTTATATCTAACTTTTAACAAAAAAAAAAAATGAAATATATTTAAAAAGAAACTATTTATAAGAAGCCATTAAAATTTTCAAGTATTGTAAAAAAATAATAACTTTTAAAAAAACTTATGCTAAGTGTTTTCTTTAAATTACTATTTGTAAGTTAAAAATAATATATCTTTCATAAAAAAAATATTATAATAGTTTTCAACTTTTATAGCTAACTTTTAACAAAAAAGGAAAGACTTTTATAAAAAAAACTTTTACTTTTATAAAAAGTCATCAAATAGTTCAAGTTTTATAAAAGGAAAAATGGATTTTAATAATACAAGTTTTATCTAACTGGCCAATAATAATACGAGTTTCAAAATTTCCTCACAATAATACCAGTTTTATATGTATTGGATTATAACGATATACCGTTAGTTTTCAACTAACGGTGTTAGTTTGTTTACATACGTGGTGGTGTTTGTCTATTGCCACGTAAGAGAGAAAAGAGTCCACGTCATCCGCCACGTATGCAACATACTAACACCGTTAGTAGAAAACTAACGGTGTATCGTTATAATCCAATATATATAAAACTGGTATTATTGTGAGGAAATTTTGAAACTCGTATTATTATTGGCCAGTTAGATAAAACTCGTATTATTAAAATCCATTTTTCCTTTATTAAAAAAATAATAAACTGAAGCTTTTATTTTATCTTACTTTTAATGATAAAGGAAAATTAAAAAAATATATAAAAAGTGATAAAAGTTTTTAAATTTTATAAAAGAGAATACCTTATTAGAAAAAAGATATGCTAAGTTTTTTTAATCACTAAGTGTTATTTAAAAATAATTTAGTTTTTTAAAAAATATTATAAAAGTTTCCAACTTTTATATATAACTTTTAATAAAAAAACAAAATATATTAAAAAAACTTTAATAAAAAGCATACATGTTTTCATGTTTATTTTTTTTAAATAATAACCTTTTAGGAAAGTTAATTATGGTAAGTTTTTTTTAAAAAAAAATTACCAAGTGATATTAAAAAAATAATATAGTTTTCATAAAAATATTATAAAAATTCTCGAACTTAACTGCCAACAAAAAATATATATTTTTGTTACAAATCTTTGAAAACTTTTAAGTTTTATAAAAATAATAATTTTTTAAATTAAGTGTTTTTTTAATTACTAAGTGTTAATATAATAATAATATAGCTTTCATAAAAATATATAACAGTTTCAACTTTTATAACTAACTTTTATCAAAAAAGAAAAGATTTTTATAAAAAAATATTACTTTTATAAGAAGTCATAAAACTTTCCAAGTTTTATAAAAAAATAATAACGTTACAAAAACTTTGCTTAGTGTTTTTTTTTTTGGTTAGATTACTATCTTGTTTTTAAATAATATAACTTTCATGAAACTTGAAAACTTTATGACTTTTATAATGTTTTATAAAAGTTTTTAACTTGTATATATAACTTTAATAATTTTTTTTTAAATTAAGGCAAAAACCAAACACACTTTAAAAAACTAAAAACCAGACATCTTTTAAAACTTTTATACAATTTCCATACAATCATCATCTACTTTAATAAAAGAAAATAAATTGATGATGTGGCACTACCACAACTTTCTTTGGGTTCATTTAATGATCGACCCATTTCTTATAACGCACTAAAGTAGAAAAAACCTACTTTACCTAATACGTATCGTTCCCAATTTTCATCGGCTTCACTGAATTCATATACCTTAGTCTTCGGGTATGTTTGAGAGAGCTTATTTAAGTGCAAAAGTCATTTTAGGTAAAAGTACTTATTGCCTTGTTACTTTTTGAAAAAGAGTTTAAAAAAAAATATTCGGATCGGCTTTTATGAAGAGATTTTTTATTGTATATTTAAAATGACCAAGAAATACATCTTTCATTCTAATAAAGCGATAACTTGGGTGTCACATGTCATTTTTGTAAGGTCTCCACCTAAGTTATGTCCACTTGTCAACACCACATTCAATTTCAAATTTTCTTCGTTTAAGAATTCAAAATTTAATATTTAACTTTCTAAATTTAAAATTCAACATTAATTTAATTAATATAAATTATAAATAGTTATTAATATTTATTAAGTATATATTTACATAACCTATTTATTAATTAACCAACCAAATTTACATAAATTATTTGAATTTTTAAGAGATGTAACGGTCAATTTTTGAATTTTTAATAATAGTTACTAATATTTATTAATTAAAATTATATATAGGGTGGTTGATTTATTCAATTAAAATATTAAAATGTCAAACACCCTTTTATATTCTGAAAAACAACTTTTATGAGTTCAGTTATCATCTTCAACATGTTCTAACTATCCTTTAACATTCTCAGATAATTCAAGTAATCCTAAATAATAATAACAATAATTATTGTAATTCTCAACACCACTTTAAGTAAACCACTAAGCAATTTATTTTTCAAGTGTGATATACGAAATACTCTAATTTACTATATTTAAAAAAATATAAATTTTTTACTTAACTGCTATAAAATAACTATTTGATATGATCTCACAGTGATATCATTCATAATTTTTAAATCTCATATCAATTTTTATTTTTCTTAATAGTTATCTCATATTATGAATATTTATTCAACCCGTGTAGTACACGGGTTACTAACCTAGTTACTTATATAATTAAAGACATTATACTAAGGGTATGCGGTATACGTGGTGTGATGGTGTGGTGTTATCATGTCACGTAGGCGATGACTGGATAACACCATTTTATCACACAAAGTGTGGTATACATGGTGTGATGATGTGGTGTTATCACATATTTTATTAATTTTTTATATCTTTTTCAAATTAAAAAACTAATTAAATACTGATGTGTGGTAAACACATCCGGTTTTCCCTTGTAATTTGTATAGTAAATAAGTCGAATTTGAGTCATTTTTATAAACATTTGATCTATTTTAGTTATTTGAGTCTTAATGTGCAATTGAGTCATTTTTTGTATATTTTGGGATGAGTATGAGTCTTTTATTTTTAGTTGTGTTTAGTTAGGTTAAGTGCGATCCAGTTGTGTTCAAAATGGTTAAATATTTTTAATTGTAGGTTGATATAAGAGTCTCAAGAGATGGTGTGACATTTCATCAAAGTTTAAGAGTTTAAAGAATTAATTATTGAAAGAAGAAGGGACGGCAGAAACAAGGGGGGTTCGAGACATCAAAATTCCAGCCTACTCCGAGAGCACAAAGGACTTATTCTGAAGCCAAGAAAGATCAGGGATCAAGCGGGAAGCTTGGTTTGAATCATTCGACATCATTCATCGATCCGGGTTCTTCTTCCTAATTGTTTTCTTGATTAATTGTTTGTCTAAAACTATGTTCTTGACCAAAGTTATGATTTTTATTATTATGATTTTTGTATTAGACATGGTGGTAGGCTAAATAATTAGTACCACCTAGACCTTTATGATGAACATTTGATATTTGCAATTTTATTTGGCTATGATTATTTGATTGATGTTAATGTTTCTTTAAATCCCATTATTATCATAAATGTATGCATATGACCACTTGAATTAGGGTTGGAATTAATTTACTAAACTACTCAATCTGCGAATGTCTTTCGGTTTGGGTTGGGTAACTGATTGCATAACTGTGTGTTTGTAATTGGTTTGGTTATCTGTTTGGATTATCATAGTTTAGTATTTTGATGAATTCCTTGAATCTTATGTGCTGCTCTAGTTAGACAAGCCGGGAGGTGATAGCTAGGTCGGGTAGTCGGGTTGGTTAGTGGATTAGGATCACATTGCCTCAGGAGAGGGATGCCCCGGGAAATTAGTTAGCTTGCTATTCTATGTCAGTTGTGGTGATTAGTGGTAGTTTCTGCTTGCCTAGGGTGCCTTAGATTGTTTCGAGGGTGGTTAGGTCTAGTTAAGGTTGGATGTACCCATAAGGTGAACCCCTGTTCGAACGTTATGAACATTTGCTAAGAAGAACTAAAAAGGTGAATTAGCTTCCATCAGAGTTGTCATAGCCAGGTAAAGTTGTAGGTATTGGTTGGGATTCTAGGTCTAGGTGGTGTCTTCCTCGCATCTGATTATTTCTTAATTATTCCTAAGTTCCTTCGTGTCGGTTGTCAGTTAGTTAATTTAGTTAATTTAATTCTTTATTCACATTTAAACCAAATTCTCAATTTTTCATTTCATTAGGCTAGGTTAAGTCTAGTTATAGAGTGTCCTTAGGGTTCGATATCCGGTCTTACATAATCTATACTGCCACCGATAGGTACACTGGCCTTTAGGTTCGGTCTAGTTAAGGTATTTTTGGTAAATTTAGGTGTGTCTAGGTCTAGGAATACGTCTAGGATTAGTTAGTATTTTTAGTGTATAGTAAATAAGTCGAATTTGAGTCATTTTTATTGATATTTTATATATTTTAGTTATTTGAGTCTTAATGTGCAATTGAGTCATTTTTGTATATTTTGGGGTGAGTTTGATTTTTTTATTTTTAGTTGTGTTTAGTTAGGTTAAGTGTGATCCAATTGTGTTCAAAATGGTTAAATATACTTAATTATAGGTTGATATAAGAGTCTCAAGGAATGGTGTGATATTTCATCAAAGTTTAAGGGTTTAAAGAATTAATTATTGAAAGAAGAAGTGACGGCAGAAACAAGGGGGGTTCGAGACATCAAAATTCCAGCCGACTCCGAGAGCACAAAGGACTTATTCTGAAGCCAAGAAAGATCAGGGATCAAGCGGGAAGCTCGGTTTTAATCATTCGACATCATTCATCGATCCGGGTTCTTCTTCCTAATTGTTTTCTTGTTTAATTGTTTTGTCTAAAACTATGTTCTTGACCAAATTTATGATTTTTATTATTATGATTTTTGTATTAGACATGGTGGTAGGATAAATAATTAGTACCACCTAGACCTTTATGATGAACATTTGATATTTGCAAGTTTATTTGGCTATGATTATGTTGATACATAATATGTGCGTCATGTGAAATATCTGAACGAGACGATGTGAAGTTCAAGATACAAGTCCAAGCTGCCAGCCGAAGGTTCGGACCTGCCGAACTCAGAGTTCGGACGGAGTTCGGCCAGACTAGTATAAATAGATAGCTTGTCTTGTAATCAAAAAGAGAAGAGAGAGAACTGAGAGAGACTAGATCTTAACTATGTGTTGTTGAGTGTGTTTCTCTAGAGATCTTCATTTGAGAGTTTGTATTGAGTCTTTCGTGATTTCAATAGAACAAACTATTATTTACATCGTGTTCTCTCGTATACGATCAAGCAAATCTCTAGTAAGATCCGTTTTACGGTTTTTCAATTGGTATCAGAGCACAGGTTGCTCTATTGCGTTTGCTTTGATCGTTGTCGTTTTCTTGATAAAACCGAGTGTTATTCATTCAAAAAACGAGTCAATTCTTTAGCTTTTCGATGCATTTCATTTCTAAAACATTTCTATTGAGTTTACTTGAATTCCTGTTGAAAATTTCATCCAAATACACTGAAAATCGCGAAAATGATGTTGAGAGTGTTCGAGTTCATCTGAGGTTCGGAGTAACTGAAAAATAACCGCTCAGAACTTAAGTTCGGTATAGAGTTCGGAGAGAGTTCGGGTGAAGTTCGGAAATCGTTCGGACAACATTCGAATAGAGTTTTCGGCAAATTCAGGTTCGGAAGGAGTTCAGGAGGATAAGGTTCGGGTACAGTTCGGGCAAAGTTCGGAACAGGTTCGGATCAAGTTCGGACAAAGTTGGGATTTTTGGGTTGTTTCATGAAAACTGACGTAACTTGAGAACCGCTAAGAGTTACGGAACCCAATACCAGCCAAAACGACCGTCTCGGAAAGATATACACTTTTACTCGCCTAACGGCTAGTACCCTCCGTTTTGGTACCCAAAATCTGCTTGGAAGACCTTCGTTTTCAAGTTTTAAGTTTTGATATCGAATTTCAAAATTTCCAAAATGTATGAAATTGAGGTATTCGTTGAGTGTCATCGTCAGAATGTGCCAAAGTTGATAAATATTGAAGATTATCATGGTTGGGCAAAAACTTTTAGAGCTTATTTTAATGATTTGGATAAAAATTTATGGTTACCAATTACAGATGAACATAAGTATCCAGCTTATGGTCGTGGAGATTTTAAGGAAATGCACATTTTTTCAAGTGAAGAAAGGAAATCGTATGATCAAATTGATAAAGGCTGTTGCACTACGTCTGTTGGCTTTGCCTATGATTCTTAAAGGTCAAGTCAGGAAGTGGCGAAAAGCAAAACTGATATGGTATTTTGTAAAGACACAGTGTGAGGAACATATGTCTAAAATTTTCTCAAGAAAAAGTTGATCAAGATTTGAAGTTTCAAGGTAAAATTAAAGAGTTAGAGAATAAGGTAGGCAAGTTGACTGAAGAAAATAATTTTCTGACAAAAGAATTAGAGAAATGGAAAAATAAAGTTTGTGATGGCTTAATAGCAGAAATTCAAAAGGATGTGTCTGCATCATGTTCAAAGTGTTTGGAATTTGCTATTATTAAGGAAGAATGGTTGATAGAGAATAATTTGTTGGTTGAAGAATGCAATAAAGCTCAAGCTAAGAAAAAGGAAGCTGTTGAAGATTTTGATGCTTTATTTGCAAAATGTTATCCTCTTCGACAAAAATATGAAGATGTTAGTAAAGTTGCTATCGAAATTGCCGATAAAGTAATTCAACATCAGGAGGAACTCACAAAGTTGCGTTATGAAAATGGTGAGATTCAAAGTCAAAATAACATTTTGAAAGAAGATGTTATTTACTATAAGAAACATGTAGAGAAAGTTACTGCAAAAGTTCTGGAAGAGTGTTGCTTGAGACAATGTCATATAAGTGATTATAACAAATTGTCGGACAAGTACATTGCTTCGCAGAAAGAGTTGTCGGAAGCTAATACGAAAATAGTTGAACAAAAGATTGAGATTTTTGATCTGCAAAGGAAAGTGAAAAATTGTAACAATTCACCAACTTTCCTGAATTATTTGTACAAATTGGAAAAGAGTCAGGAGAATGGTAAAGATGCAAGTTTTCATCAAGTTCCCGCTCCTATGGATATTGACATATCTGTACCAGGCTACCAGCTAGACCATCTGGTATTGCACAACATGATTATTCAAAATTGGCTGATACCAGTTCAAGTAAGAAAACAAAGTCAAAATCCAAAAAGAATAAAAAGGAGGTTGATTACCGCAATGGGTTGAAGTTTGCTTCCAAATCTACATTTCTTGAAAAATAAAATGTGTGTTATGGAAATCCAGGAAACATGAAAGTGCCAAAGTTTTATGAGATCGTGATAGATGAGTCTTTGATCTCCGGGAAGAATGATGTGAAAGGAATCAAGTCTGAATTTACAAAGCTTGTCAAACAAGGTCATGAGATACCAAATTCGATTCAAGATAAATTTAAGCAAAAGAATGGTGGTTTGGGATTTGAAGAAAAAGAAATGCCGTTTAAGGATTTCAACAAGAAGGAATTCAAAGCAAAGAAGATAAAAAAGCAGAAGGTGTTTCAGATAAGAAGCCACAATGTTGGAAGAAGAAAGCATCTCCATCGGATAAAAAGTTTTATTCTGAAGAGTCTTCTTTTATATCTGATGCTACATCACAAGGTGGTAACAATTCAGATTCATTTCATTCTGCTAAATCGAACAACTTTTATCATAAAGATAAATTCTTTGGTTATGGAGATGATTCTGGTTTTTATGATTCTCCAAAATGTTTTCCAAAATTTCAGAAACCAAAGAAATTTAAACTTGTATTTTCAAAAGTTTATGATGAATGTTTGCCTCATCAGTTTGGAAAACCAATTTCAATCAATCCAGCTGGTAAAAGACTTTGTTATGTTTGTCGTAAGAAGGGTCATTATGCAACTAATTGTCCTAAGGCAACTAACAATTCATCATCAAATGCCAAACATACAATGTATGTTGATCTTGATGGCATTATTTTTAGTGAACCAATACCCAACACTAACTTTTTCTTGAAAAAGAAAATTACTTCGGAAAAGTTGGGTAGTAGTTCTGATTGTCACTCCTCAGTTGACAATGGTTCACTAGAAATCATAAAACCAAAACAAGAATGGAGACCAAAAGTTGTCTCTACGACCAACACATATTGTTGAAGACATTGGACGACCTACCATCGTTGGGGATGAGGGTCGGGGTCATAAAAACTTACTATTTTCCAGTGTTTGCAGGTATTTCAGGAAGACCTGTCAGTAATCGAGAGATTGCTGATAGTGAGATACTTGTGGTTTAAGTTCAAATGCATCGTTCCTATCTTTGAATCACATATTTTTACAAAAATCATTTTAAAAAATGTGTCAAGTGTTGATCGATCATTTTCATTTTTTGTAGTTAATTTCTTTCGGTCATCTTTTTAGGGGGGAGAAAATTTGAAAATTAAAAAAATAGTATTGTTTTGAACTTTAAGGGGAGAAATTTGGAAAACATATAAAAAAATGAAAATTTGAAAATTTATCCGACAAAAGCGAAAAATGATGGTACAACAGCATATACGTTATATGCCATGGATAGATTAAGTATAAAGGCTGTAGGTACTTGCATAATCTGTGAATGTGCATGACTAATCTGATATATGCAAGTAAGACATAAACATAAAGCTTGCGTGATGATCCTTGGTTGTTTGCTTCTTGATGAATGCTATGTGATGATTTTGAGAAAAATAGAATAAAGAGATATCCTGATGAATGCATGTTTTCATTTTGAAATATTTAAACTTGTTTGATTTTCTTTATTTTGTCAAACGATCATACTTTCTCTGCGTCTCGAAAGATCGACCTGATCGTTGTTTGTTTGACGTTCTGCTTTATTTTCATTGGTGTTTCGTATAATCCATCGGACTTTCTCTGCGTATACGGAAGTATCGACCTGATTGTTGTTGGATTATACAACTTCAACTTGTTTTGCTTTCTTATTTTCTCAAATACTTGGGCTTTCTCTGCATGTCCACAAGACCGACCTGATTGCTAGGTATTTGGGGTTCTGCTTTATTTTTGCATGAGTCATCAAGGATGATTAAATCTCAAAGCAAATTTGGTTCTATATGATAAATATAATGATTTTCCAGTATTTCTGATAGAGTGGAGGCCGAGTTATCAGTGCATGATAAAAATTACCTTAAGCATATCTGAAAACGATAAAAAATGATTGGTGCATGCTGAAATAAACATAAATGTTGTATTTGCGATTATCTTGGCTTGCATGCTGATTAAGGCCGAAATTGAAATGTGCTAGATACGTTATGTCTGATATGATCTTGCGTTGTGATCTTTCTCGCAAAAGACAAAAATATTGTCTGATTCTATATTGCAATTTTATTTCAGTTCAAGAAAAGTACAAAAAGATTTTTGGTGTGTTTTAACATAAGTTTGAAAAATCAAAAAGATTTTAGGTTTGTTTTGATATAAACTTTCTAAAAGCCAAAAATATTTTACTTCTTATTTGTTTTCAATCGATCGACACAAGATACGAAAAACATTTTCAAAACCTATATCTTGGATTCTCGAAGAGAAGTTTTGCGCCAAGATTATTTATGTTGGCCAGGTAATCAAAGGAAAGAGTTTATCACAACTTCAAGTCTTCTGAAGCATCAAGCTACCACCAAGTTGAGGGGGAGTTTGTTCGAAGAATATGTTTTAACTGGCGAACATATACTACACATGACGAGGGGGAGTTTTTTGATACATAATATGTGCGTCATGTGAAGTATCTGAATGAGACGATGTGAAGTTCAAGATACAAGTTCAAGCTGCCAGCCGAACCTGGTCCGAACCTGAGGTTCAGACCTGCCGAACTTAGAGTTCGGACGGAGTTCGGCCAGACTAGTATAAATAGATACCTTGTCTTGTAATCAAAAAGAGAAGAGAGAGAACTGAGAGAGACTAGATCTTAACTATGTGTTGTTAACTGTGTTTCTCTAGATAGCTTCATTTGAGAGTTTGTATTGAGTCTTTCGTGATTTCAATAAAACAAAGTTTTATTTACATCGTGTTCCCTCGTATACGATCAAGCAAATCTCTAGTAAGATCCGTCTTACGGTTTTTCAGATTATTTGATTGATGTTAATGTTTCTTTAAATCCCATTATTATAATAATTGTATGCATATGACCACTTGAATTAGGGTTGGAATTAATTTACTAAATTGCTCAATCTGCGAATGTCTTTCGGTTTGGGTTGGGTAACTGATTGTGTGACTGTGTGTTTGTAATTGGTTTTGTTATCTGTTTAGATTATCATAGTTTAGTATTTTGATGAATTCCTTGAATCTTGTGTGCTGCTCTAGTTAGACAAGCGGGAGGTGATAGCTAGGTCGGGTTGGTTAGTGGATTAGGATCACATTGCCTCGGGAGAGGGATGCCTTAGGAAATTAGTTAGCTTGCTATTCCGTGTCAGTTGTGGTGATTAGTGGTAGTTCCTGCTAGCCTAGGGTGCCTTAGATTGTTTTGAGGGTGGTTAGGTCTAGTTGAGGTTGGATGTACCCATAAGGTGAACTGCTGTTCGAACGTTAGGAACATTTGCTAAGAAGAACTAGAAAGGTGAATTAGCTTCCATCAGAGTTGTCATAGCCAGGTAAAGTTGTAGGTATTGGTTGGGATTCTAGGTCCAGGTGGTGCCTTCCTCGCATCTGATTATTTCTTAAACTTTCCTAAGTTCCTTCGTGTCGGTTGTCAGTTAGTTAATTTAGTTAATTTAATTCTTTATTCACATTTAAACCAAATTCTCAATTTTTCATTTCATTAGGTCCTAGGTTAAGTCTAGTTATAGAGTGTCCTTAGGGTTCGATATTCGGTCTTACATGATCTATACTGCCACCGATAGGTACACTTGCCTTTAGGTTCGGTCTACTTTAGGTATTTTCGGTAAAATTAGGTGTGTCTAGGTCTAGGAATAAGTCTAGGATTAGTTAGTATTTTTAGTGTAGTTCCGAAAACATCAAATACTATTTAAATATTTTTATTTAACATAAAAATAAAACATTACATTTTCAACTAAAAAAGAAAATACAAAAAAATACACCAACTAAAATCATGGTCGGATGATTCGTCCGAAGAAGTGTCGGGAGTAGAAGAATTAGAGGAAGGCGACAACGTTGGCAGGAGCGCACGAGAGAGAGAGGAGCAGCGATGATGTTGAAGAGGGAGAGGAGAGCGACATACGGTGTTGAAGAGGGAGTAGCACGAGAGGGAGAGGAACAACGACGTTTTTTAGGGCTAGAAAGGGGATCCAC
>JBCNJP010000008.1:3052338-3077890 GCA_039602395.1 Deinandra increscens subsp. villosa | reverse complement strand
GAGATTGATCGCGTTAATGGTTGCTCAGTCATATTACGATCAATACTTAATTTAATCTTGAAACTTATGATTTATTGAGGTGACATTTAAAGTTTCAATCCAGTAAATTTAAATGATCTTTAGATCGGCACTTGATCGTTATTCCGGTAAGGATCTATGGCGACGCTCCCACTTGCTTGAGGCAGATTGACATTCTTATTTTCATCCTTCTTTCAAATCGATTGGATACAATTTGCACGAAGAAATCGTGACAATCAATTTTCGTTTTAAGAACGAAATTGTTTGGCTTCGTAGCTCGTGGTACGAAACCAAAACTTAATATCCAGGTGTTATGACTCGCTCATAAGTTCATAGACGATTGTCAAAGTCATTTCAGAGTTTGATAGCATGAAGATGCGTTCGTCTATGATTGTTTGAAAGTATCTCGTAATGATCGAGATGATGATGTATTCTATCAGAATCTAGGGTCTGACACTAGAGGATGTTTCCTTATTTAGGTAAGGTTAAACATGCAAACTCTAATCGGAATGTTAATATGTTTCGCTAAGCAACAATCCATTGTTGGTGAAACATTACTAATCTGGCTCGTCTCGTTTAGATGCGAGGGTTGTTTTACATAGTCCAGTGACTTATCAGAGTCACCTTTCTTTAGATATTTAAAGATCTAGTTTTGGACATGTAATTGCTAAATTCCATCTTCGCAAGATGCCGGTCTTGGGATTGGAAGTTAGCTATGCAAGTGATGTGTGAAAAGGCGTCATGGTTACATGAAGTCAAGGGTTTCGTTGTGGCAAGTCATTAGTCTTGTGTGTTACCAGTTTCAAGATGAAATTTTGGATCGACGTATAAACACTTAGTGCTTGTCGGATTAAAACACACGTGAGTACAACTATTGTAGTCTAAGACTTCCAAGATGTGTCTAGGTATGTACATTTGATGGTAATTTGCACCAGAATTGGCGTGACCATCCTACAATATTGTAATCAGCAGGTGATTACCCCTGTAGTGGTTTAGCTGGTGATTCGAACTTATATGAGCAAACGTCTGCTTGAAGCAGAGGATTGATATGTTCACACGGTTGTAGATCGAAATGGCGATCTTCAGTCGGTTCGTCTTGATTTAATATTCTTGACGTTGGATGGTTTAAAATCATTGGATTTCATGAACCATGGTGGCGTCTTGCGTTGTCACGTAACAATTACGGTATACGCTCAAGGCATTATATCTTTGATGGGATATGATAACCAAAGGTTATCATGTCGCATTTAAGATATCCCTAATCAAATCAAGTGCACCAGGTTGGAAGATATGTTGTTATGGGATTTTGAATTTAATCTAACAAAAGGTTGAATCAAATTCAAGGTAGATTAAAACCAATCATGCATGTTTCGAAAATCAACCATTGTCAAAACGTGTCATAATCAAAATCCAAAGAAAGCAATTTGTTCATCCTGGAAAACAGCCAGGGAAAACCAAATAAAACAAGTTGTTTTAAAATCACCAAGAATTGTTTTAATCAAAAACTCAGGACACGAACTTTATTTAGGTGCGACAATCGCAGGGTAGTTCAGCGTCGTCTTGGCTTGCTTCCTTTCAGCTTCATGCACCTACAAAATGTACAGTATGTCAAACATATATTTTGTAGGAATAAGTGAAGCATCATACAACATAAACTTATGTGTATACCTGAGGAATTACCCGGCTGGGCTTTTCCACTTTTCACCTTGGCAAGATACTCTGGGCAGTTTCTCTTCCAGTTCCCCATCTTGTGGCATTCAAAGCACTCGCGCTGTTCAGGCGGCGGTGCTTTGGTTGCCTTAGGCTTGCTTTTCTGGGAGCTTCCAGACCCTCTGGTTACAGCTGCCTTGCCTCTCTTCTTGTTCCCACGTCTGCCCTTCTTTACCTCAGGCTTCTTGACGCCTCCTGATCGGATCGCGAGTACATCGGGTGCCTTACCGTTAACAAAATTAACTTCAGCGGTCTTAAGCATACCGTGAAGTTCAGTCACTGACTTTACCATGCTATGCATGTTAAAGTTCACCCGGAAAGGGGTGAAGGCACTGGACAGTGAGTGAAGAATCAGGTCAGTCGCCATTTCGGCGGGGATGACGTAATTCAGTTTTGCTAAACGGTCGATGTAACTCTTCATCTTTAGGACATGAGGGCTGACGGGAGCGCCTTCGGCCATGCGACAACTAATGAGTGTCACAACAGTGTCATAGCGCTCCTGTCGGGCCTGGGTTTCAAACATGCCACTCAGATCACCGATCATCTGAAAAGCCGTCCTGTCAACCATGTTCTTCTGGATCTCAGAATCCATGGTGGCTAGCATAAGACACGCGACATTCTTGGCATTTGTGCGCAGTGTGTTATGGGTGTTTCGCGCCGTGGCCGTGTCAGCTTCAGGTTCCTCAGGAACCTCAGCCTCTAACACGTTTTCCATGTTAGCCATTTTCAGGACGATTCTCAGATTCCTTTCCCAATCAAGGAAGTTGGCGCCATTAAGTTTCTCCTTCTCAAGGAGAGACTTGAGATGGAAAATCTCTTAGTTTGCGCAGTTAGCCATCTGAAACAACAGGCAAATGTTTTAGTGTTTCGATGTTTGATTCGTATTCAAGTATGGCAAGCTAATCTTGAATAGGAATTGGGAATTCAGTTAGTTAGATAATTTCTCCAGACAGCGTAAAGTGCTTTCAAAATTTCTAAGTAGCCAAACGGACAAGATTGTCACTTGTGAGTCTACTATCACAACTCCCGTTATGGGGCTTTCGTGAACGGATCAACGAAATACGTTTAGCCCCATCTATGCCCATTTTGTTTACAAGCCGACCAGAGGTACGGTGTTGAAATACTCCAATACCAAAGGTGCGTGTAAAGAAAATAGTAGTTGTCCTAAGTGGTCAGCGTGCGCGTACGGTGTTGAAATACTCCAATATACTCACCTTGGAAGATACCCTAAACACCACGTGCGGTGTTGAAATACTCCAACACGGATGCATCGGTCAATATGTTCCACGTTAGACTTGACATAGGATGGCATAGACTACCGGTTTTTAGGCTTACCAGATAGGATTATTAGGTCATATTTTAATATTAAATGTGACGATTAATTTTATGAATCCTATCTCACTCGGGACGATCATTTAAATAACCTAAGTATTAATGATCTATGTGTCGCGAGACGATAACCAATTTCTTTTAATGGTCGATTACTTTATCGAAAAATCCGAATTTAATGTCGAATTAAATTGGTTAATAAATTTTATGAAGTCGTAAAATTAGGACTTTTATTTAATCGATTGAAAAATTAGTTTCACTTTGATGAAACTAAGTTTGGGTTTTAAGTTGGCGTGTTAATCTAATTAAGACAAGCAACCAAAAACAAGCAAACACACATGTACATATCCGGCCATGCAGGGTTTTCGATATTGTCAGAGCCTATGACAACATCGAATAGGGCAAGGGACATAAAAGTAAATCAACCATGAGAACAGAAAACTCCCTGATCGACTTAGTTGCTCCCAATGGCTTTAACAAGTTCCTGCGTGTCATCGGGAAACGTCGGTCTCGTTTTGACTTCTAGCCATTTTCGAAAATCCCATAAATAGATGATCTCAAATGGGTCTTTGTATCAACCTCGTCTCGTTCGTCCAGGCGAAGGTGAGCGAAAACAATTAAAATAAAACTATTCTATTTTACATAATTACAACTTTGAACCCAGTAAAAGTGGGCCAATCCAAAAACAAAACATTTGGGCCTAATGGGCCAAACCATAACGAATCCACGACAGAATAAATGGGGTTGGGCCGAATATGCACGAAAGATAATTCAATCAATTTATGTTGAATCGGATTATGTTTAGTGGATCCAAATCGATTAAACATATCTAAAAGGCGATTCATTCAATTTCGCGACTTTCGGGTTCAGAACCCCAGTTCGCGAAAGTATACCGTTTTAAATTGAACGGCCTGGGTTTGCGTGTGGTGATCAAGGATCTGATACCACTGTTGGGTTACGACAGTGGCATTCGGGTCTCGGTAATAGCAATTTTTTTTATCATTATAAAGAAATAATTATTTACAATAAATAATTATTTAATCAATTACCGAGTAAATTAAATTCAGATAATTAAATCAACATTTAATTTAATATGCAGCGGAAACGTATTAATTTACAAACGCGAAAACCAGATAATTAGCGTAAACCTAAAAACAACAGGATTCGACAATCACCAGACATGCAAACACCAAAACGCATTAAACAAAACACAACATGTTCATAAAATTAAACAATTGAATCTAAACTAAAACGAGTTTAGATATACCTGAGTGGTGCTTCAAACAAACGCTTGAGACACCGAAAGTCAACGGGTGACGCTAGGGTTTCGCAGAACGATTTGACGGGCAAATCGAAACGGCCTCGCAAATACGGATTTCCCTCGGTGACACGGCACCAAAATCTCGTACGTCGGATAGGCGCGAAATTAGGGTTTCGCGGACGACGACGGAACACGCGAGAGACGCGGTTCACGACTAGGGTTTGTCAGCGGTGGAACCGGCAACGGCGAGGAGAGGCGGCGGCCGGCTCGGGCGGCGGCTGCGTGCGACGAAGACGGCGAAGGCGGCACGGCGGTCGGCTGCGGCTGAGCTGCAGGCGGCGGCGGCTTAGTCGCGGTGGACGGCGGATAGCGGCGGCGGTTCGCGGAACGGCGGCGGTGGTGGTTCGCGGAAACGGCGGCGGCGATGGCGGAGCGACGGTGGCGGGCTGCTGCGGCGGCTCGGCTTGGGCTGCTGCGGTGGCTCGGCTTGGTTGCTGCGGTGGCTCGGCAAATGGCGAACGACAGATCAAACGTTCTCGCGATCGAATGAATCAATCAACGGAGAAAAGGAGGACGGCGGCGGCTCGTGGGTGGCGGCGTCGAACGAGAGAGGGAGGGGGGGGGCCGAAACTTTTCAGAAGGATTAGGGTTTCGCCCCCTCCATTAATTAGATATATATATCCGATTAATTTTCCGTTAAGTCCCTCGTGTTTGTTTAATCTTTTGTCGATCCATTTAATTCCCGAGATTAACATTTAAACCCTTTAAATGTTCATCTCTTTGCCGATGCTTAACGAACATTAGTCAAACTAATAGATCATTTATTGTCGTCCATGACATTAATATTGTATGTCGTCTTTTGTCGCTTGATTAATCTTAATGATTAATAAGTAGTTAATTATTTATCTATTAAACTATTTAATAAACAAATAATTAATTCCTCTGCGAATTTGCTGGTTATAAAAGTAAGCGGTCTTAAATACCCGTTGCCTCCGGTGTAACTCTTACGGGTCTTAACCGGGTCGGGTACTTGATTCAGTCGGTTCTGGACACCTAAATCCAACATAAGGATGAATTATGACTTATTAGGGCCAGTAGGACCGATGAGGGCCAATTAGACAGAATAAGTACCAATATGGCTCAATTCGGGTTAATGAGGAGCCATTTGCACAATTTGGACCAATAAGGACCAATTAGTGTCAGTTAGCTTCAATAAGGACCAACTAGACTCATCGAGTACCATTTACTTTGAAGTACAACAAATTTGAGTCAATTAGGCCTAATTGACCCCAATTGATTATAATTGGTCCTAAATGAGCCTAATTGGTCGTAATTGACCGTAAGTGATCTTCATTGAACCTAACCGAGCCTAATACACTATAATTGACCTTCATTGGCCCTAATTCATCCTAACTGAGTGATTACTGGCCCTCATTAGTACTCATTTGTCATTATTGACCATGATTGACCTTAATTCAGTCTACCATGGTCCTCATTGAGCGTAATTGGCCCTCAATCGGCCTAATAGACCCTAATTGGTCATATTTGGTCCTCATAAGGCGTCCTTGAGCAAAATCGACCCTCATTAGTTATAACTGGTCTTCATCATTGACCCTAATTGATCCTCATTGACCCAAATTAACCCCAATTTGCCCTAATTAGGCATCGTGGCTTCGTTGGTCCTAATTGGTCCTACTTTATCTTCATTTGTCCTCATCGGTCCTAATCGATCCCAATTGATGTGGATTCAATTGAAATATTTTAATAATACTATTCTAAACCAAATTAAATTATAAAAAATTTCCCTCATCCCAATTTCAACTAAATGGGCAAACTCCAATAACTTCCCATGTTTCAATTCTTAGGGTTCATTGTGATCCAGAAGAACTGCCGTTAGTATAAAACAGCATTTTCGAAAAACAGTTACCCTCTATTTGCTCTCAAGGTTTTTAATTGGCGATTTAAACCTAAACCTTAATCTCTAATTTGTCACAAATGGCACCCAAATTGAATCGAAAGGCTGCATCAAAGCCTAATAACCTGTTCTTCGCCGAACACAATGTTGTAGCGTACTTCGAGAAGTTTGATAAGTCAAAGATATTTGATGAAATGAACGATTTCCTCGAGAAATCCAACACTCAATTTGCTTTAAGTGTGAATCCTTTAATATGCAAGCAGAGAATCACTGAATTTTTGGACTCGGCCAAAAAATCTGTTGATAGCAAAGGGGTTAGTAAAATTGACTCTAAAGTCAATGGGAATGAGATTAGTTTGACTGAAGAAATGACCTGGAAGCATCTGAAATTCAATGATGCAGGAGGTGATCCGCATTACAAGTCTAAATTGTACTTAAAGACGTACGAAGCAATTAGGTATGGGGGTGACTTAACTTGTGCGACCCTTAAAAAGGGACAACTACCCTATTTTTGGTGATATCTTGCTCATACCATTCTCCACTGCCTATCTCACAAGAAAACTGCGTGAGATGAACTTGCTGCACCTCTGTCACACCCCCAAGTAACCGCTAACGGAGTTTATACCGTTAAGGGGTGCGAGCAAACCAGGACCACAACCATTAGTTACAAATACTAAACGAACCAGAGTTAGTCCAAACATATGTCACAAATTAAAGTCTCAAAATACGCAGCGGAAAATATTGTCTTAGCACTAACCACGTGCTTTACAAATCATTGTCTTAAATTCCCAATTTAGTTTAAACAAAAATAAAATGTCTTCATGTGCCATGCCAACCCGCTCCGGACACTACTCAGCGATCTGCAAAAGTTTAAACCACGCAAGTGTCAACCTAGCGGTTGGTGAGTTCACGGTGGGCTTGTCATGCAGTGGCCCGGTCTCATAATCATAATCGTGTCAACATATACTTATGTAATATTTATTTGTGAAAAGCAATGCTTAGTGATATCCAAATCATAGTATTGTGGTTTAGTAAAAGTAATGTCCGTAACATACGTTATCGGGTATGTACTAGTTTTGTATAGTTAAAGTGCTCAACTGATATCGCGGGTAGCTAATCCGTTGTTCCATGCACTAAGGAAGTTTGTACCAAAGCTGACTGATAGTTTTCGTAGTGGCAGTGCCATCATCTATTTTGTTTTGCGGACCTACGTCATCGCGGCTTTGCCTCCCCCGTGTCCTCTCGGGACCACAGTCAGATAGGCTGATATTGTACCTCCGTGCACTTCCCGTGTCACGAGGCGGAGTTTGTCAGACTCCAGTAGATCTACCCAACATCCCCTCGCTTTACAATTAATGGTACAATTAAGTTGAGGACTTTTTCAGTTATAAGGCAATCCTTAGAAATCATGTGATATCATGTGGTTTAGACTTTAACCTACACTAGCCATATTAAAACGGTTTACTTTGGGTTCTCATGAATCCCGAAAACATTTTCAGTTTCGTTTTAGAAATAGTTGTTTAAGTATTTCACAAGTGTCTCCCATAAGACACTTCAAGTTCATCAAGTGGGTGCCAAGCACTCCTAAGTTTTCAAGTTCATCAGAGAGGTGCATAGCACTCATAAGGTTGTCAGCATTGTTTTTCATTAAGTTATTCAGTGTGACCCAAACGGGATCACGGTAAATGGGTTAGTGACACTCACCTTTGGTTGCACTGCTACACTTGCTAAATAATCCAAGTATTGTTTGCTTAACGAAGACCTAAGAACACGTTTAGGTCTTAAGTATTAATTTTGTGTCTAATATTTAACTTACGTCACTATGACCCATAACATAGCACGTTGGAACTATGACACGACATACCGACACACGACACCGATGGTTGATCATAAACGAGGGTTCACATAACTCAGAAATCAAAGCATGTTTCATTATTGCATAATCATGTAAGTCATGGCATAACATTCAAATAAGTTGTACAAGTTTGGGTTTTGGTCTTGGCACAGTTTCGCTATACAGTTTCGCTATAGTTTCGCTATAGTTTCGCTACCTAGTTTCGCTACACAGTTTCGCTGTGTGCACGAGCAGCATTTTCGCTGGGTAATACCCGATGACACAGTTTCGCTAGCTAGTTTCGCTCGAAACTGATGACACAGTTTCGCTAGCATAGCTTCGCTCGAAACTGGTTTGAACTTTCGTTCAGGGACAAGGTCTATGGTTGTTTCGCTCGGTAGTTTCGTTCAAGCAATACACAGGCGGCACTATAGTTTCGCTATATAGTGTCGCTGGATGAATATCTATACAGTTTCGCTGTATAGTTTCGCCCAGAGAACAGCTCAGTTTCGCTGGTCGCGGAAAACACATAAATCAGCCCAAAAATCAATCTAACAGCTTTCATACTTCATGTAATTCAATATCTAGCATGCATAATCATTTACCAACATTAAACAGTAAGTTTTAACACTTTAAACATGGATTTTCATCATCAAATCACCAAAAGCACATTTTAAACCTAAAATGACCTAATTAGCATAAATCTTCATTATGGCATGATTTTACACGTAAAGTTGTAGACTTTATAACAGATCTAGCATTCCTAAGCATCATATCAGAAGGTCAATTGATTTCTATGAAGATCTAAGCATGCTTTATAGTAAAACACATAGAAAATGCATAAAATATGGTTTTGGGACTCACGATTCGATCTAGGGCCCGAATGGATGAGATGAGATGATGGTTTCTTGGTGGTTTTCTCGGGTGGCCAGAAATCTCGAGAGAGCAGATGGAGAGTGGTGTGTGTTTTGTGTGAAATGATGCAAGTGGGAAGTAACTAGGGTTTTATAAAATATATATATCAGGGGCTAGTTTCGCTGGCAGTTTCGCTGGCCAAGCAAAACTGGCTCTGAGCACTTGTAAATCAAACAGTTTAGCCGGCTACCGAGCGAATCTACAGTTTCGCCCGGTAGTTTCGCTGGAAACCAAAAGAGGTCAATTGACATTCTATTATCAATACTAAATCATGCGTTTAAATCACATTGCACATAATGACAATAAATAAATAAACACATAACACATATGGACGGGTTCGGTGATCAACCAAAGGTCGTGTGATGAGAGTATATTTTGTAACGTTTTTATATATTTAATTCTATATTTTTATTAGTTACAGTATATTAACTTTATCATATTTCCTACATTTTATGTTTAATGTGATTGAAGCTAAAAAGTTATAAATGTGGTGGTTTAAGTGGGTTTCAAATAATTAGTGTGTTGAGTGTGAATGAGCTTAAATGATACGACTAAATTGAGTCATCATAATTATGTATATAAATTATTATGTTGATATGGTGGCTTCAATTAAATGAAATAGACTTTTTTTTTGAACGGCTAAACTATTACAAATTTCTATTCTAACCCCATAAATCACCAAATAACTGTCATTGCCTGGGTTTTTAAATGAAATAGACTAAATATCTTTTCTTGGGTTTTTAAAGTGCAGCTCATATCATATTTTAGTAAAATGGTCATCAAATGTGTTGGGCACAACAAAGTGACGTGGACTTCAAACAAGAATGAAGTGGGCCATAGCTAACATGGAAAATTATAAAAGAGCTGTCATTAAAAGCGATTTAAGAATTCTGGATCATATTCACGGAGGTGCAAATGTGGATTCTAATGGGCTTTTGGCCCATTTACATGTTAAATAAAAGGAAACGTACGTGGGGATTTGAGTTGGACGGAGAATTGAGAGAGCCGTAAAAAAAAAAGAGTTCGACGGCTGAGAGAAAAAGGGCGCAGCCCTTTGGCTGCTGTGTACCTGCGCAGAGATCGAAGACAGAAAGCAAAGGGAGTTTGGTTTGTTTTTTTTATTCACCGTTCAATTTTAATATTGTGTTGAGAGCTTTAGATTTTAGTTGGTTAACTGTTATGATGAATAATTCGGTAGTGACAGTATTAAATTTCTTCGTCATGATTGTTGGCTAATTTTCTTTAACTGCTTTTGGTGAATGGTTGTGTAAAATCGTTCTTTTCTTAACTGGTTAATTGCTAATTGTTCCGGAATACTTGCTACCGTTGAACGCCCGCATGCTAAATTGTTTAATCTAACTAGTAACCTAGGGTTTTAGTGGTCCACTGTTTAATGATCTAGCACTTTCTTGCGGCAGGACTAATCAGCCCATTAGAAATTTAGGTTATTAGGTCAAGGAAGCAATTGGGGACTATGTCTATGTAGTATTAGCAATTGATTAGGTTTTGCCCAGATCGGTAGCCAACCAGGATCCAAAAGTAGTTAACTTGTCACATAAGTAATCTTTGCTTTAATAGTTTCCTTAGTTGTTAAGTTAAATTTTAGTTAATTTCCAATCTCAGCAAAAACAGCCAAGAGGCAATTTAGTGTAATTCCTTAGATTAAATTAGTTTAGTTTAGTTTAGGTCAATCTAGGTTAGTGACAGTAATCTAGATTTAGGTAGTTAATTTAGTTAGGTAGTTACATTCTAAATCACTAGTGACCACTAACTCCCCTGGATTGATACCCTACTTACCCTATCTATAGGTTTAAGTTTAGGATTATTTGTAGCGGTCTCGACACCCATTACCATCGTGGACGTATTCGGCCTAGTTAAGCATTAGTTACTAAGTTAACACTTATAACGTAACTAACGGAGATTGTCTAACGGAAGTTAACCTTGAAATTCTCGGATGTCACATCCTCAATCATCCGCTTTTCATGGATTCGTAAATGGGCTCAACTTTAACTTTTAAAAAATGATATTTGATGGAATGCTGGAAAATCTAAAACCTAAAAGGATCTTTTACATGTACCCCAGATTCATCCAGCACATTCTCAATTGTGAATTTCCAAATCTGCAAATTTCTGATCAACATCTTGAAGTAAAATCTTTTACAAGTAAAACAAATTCTAACATGCAAGTGAACAAAACTGTTTTTCTTGGTAAAGACACATCACACCCTATGCCTAAGGCCAGGACTGCTCCTGAGCAAACTGCTCCTAGTGACAACATTGTTACACCAACAAGTGTTGGGCCCACACCAGACCGACCATCCTCTTCCACTGATATACAAATTCCCACCAAAAGGAAGAGGATGTCCACATCAAAAACCACACCCAAAAATGCCACACGCACTCCACAATCACCCAAAAGGAAGAGGACTAGGTCTCCTTTACCTAGACCCTCCACAGGACTACCTCAGAATGAGGGTGATATACCACCTAGGCCACATGACGTAGATTCCCCAACCCTTCTTGCAGGGAATATACTGCTGGACTTGGTTCAATCACCTAACCCACATTATGTTGATAAGGTGACTTGCAGTAGTGATGAAGCAAGTCAGGTGGAAAGGGCTAACACTACTCATGAAGTCCCACTGGACCCTGAGGATAGTGCCACCATCATTAAGATCCAATCCACGACAACGTTTTCTGTTAGGGAACCTATTCAGGAACCTTTGATTGACAACAGGAATCCCAGGTGCCAAGAAACCATGGGTGCTGAGCATGAACAAGGTCGGCTTGTTTGCTCTTCTTTGCTCAAAGATACTGGCAACACACCAGTTGAGAGCAGCATGACACATACTGAATTAACGGTTCGATGTACAAAATTTGATAATGAATTGGTAGCTCTCCGTGCAATTGTGAGAGCTCAAGGAGAAGAAATTGAACGGTTGAAGGCAGGGCAATCTGTGAAAGCCACTGATAGGTAAGGTTGTCAACCATACGTTAAAATGAAATTCACATGTCAAACTAGATTTAATTCAAAATAGGATCTTGCACATGGTGTCTTCCTCAGATGTTGATGAAGTTGAACAAGTTGATCCGGTTGAACAACTTCATCCGGAGGAAGAAGGCCATGTTGATCCGGTTGAACAAGTTCATCAGGTTCAAGTGACTGCTGATAATCAGATTATCACAAGTGTGATGAGTGATCTGCAAACCACAAATGTGGAGATAGCTCCTGAAGCTCTATCTTTCATGAGAAAAATGATGATTAGGAATACTCTTAACTGCACTTGGTTAAGGAGTGCGCCATCTCTGCCCATCATTCCTGTTTTAAAGCCTAGTGCTCAATCTCTACCCATCATTCCTCTTTTAAAGCCTAGTGCTCCATCTCTGCCTATCATTCCTGTTTTAAAGCCTTGTGCTCCCCCTGATACTCCTGAAACAGAAAAGGTTGTTGAAGATGATGTTGAAGAAGATGGAGTCAAAGACAAGGTGTTTGCAGCTGTTAAAGAGACAAAGCCTGTGGAGCCAAAGACTGAACCTATTGATGAGAATGATTTTTATGCTGAAGCAATCAGATTCAGGAAAGGAAACATGGTGATGCCCCAGTACCACCCAGATTCTGACAAGGTGTTTGCAGCTGTTAAGAAGACAAAGCCTCCAACATTCATTTATGATCAACAGGTATCTCTCCCAGAAGATGAGGTAAACATGATAAAACATGCAATTCCAGATGCTGAGAAAGCTGATCAAATAAAAAGGGATGGAGACATGGCATTGGGATTCAAACTACAAGGAGACATGTTGCGTTATTCAAATGATAAAGTAATAATGGGTCTGATAAATGAAACCAAGAGAAGGTCTATTGATGAGAAAATGGCAACGATGGACTCTGACATGGAGACAAGAAAAAGAAGAATGGCCACAGAATCTGACAAGGAGATCAAAGTTGGACAAGAAAAGATCAGGCTGTCAGTTAACCTTCACAATACCAAACTCCTTAGGAAGTTCAGAGATATGATCATAGCAAGGGGATGGGCAACTCCTGAACAAGAAAATTTAATGACTGCTAATCAGTTATGTGATATGATGTCCAGGGTTGTTCAAGAGGATGGTGAATTAAAACTGAAGGAAAAGATAAATGCTGATGAAAGGCAGGAGAAGATAAAAAGGGAAGAAAAGATATACAAAATCCTAGAAAACCCTATGACAGAGGAAGAAGAACTCAAGCTTCTCAAATGCTATTTCATTACGATGGGGAGGACCCAAAAAAGATCAATCCTTCTGGTATTAATAGCTTGAGAATCAGATATTCAAATACCATACATGAACAGAACAAAATCTCAAAGGTTACAGGTGAACCAAGACCACCAGGTGCATTTTATGATATGAACAGAACTCTAGCCTCACAGCAACCCAGATGAAACCCTCCTAGAACTAGTAGACCAGAAAAAAACCCTAAATCTATAAAGCCTCCTAAACTTGTAACATTAAATCCTCTTCCACCAAAGTTTAGAACAGACAACTTCACACCCTTTGTACCTGAACCTAGAATTGATCATACCATTCCATCTCCATATCCTCACCTAAAGAAACCACGAAACCCCTCATCTCCACCCAAATCACCAGAAAAACCACCCACCAAGAGAATGAAGACAGTGGCTAAGAAGGGAAAAGGAAAAGTGATCAATGAGCAGGATGAATACAGAGATGTCCATGCTGAAAGGAGAAGTATCATCTCCTGGAGGTATGATGATCAAGCCAAAGTATACCTGTTCACAACCAGTTCTATGAGGTACTAAAGTTTACAGCTGAAGAAGCTATGTACAACCTCACTGACCATGAGTTGGGTGATGTTAGATAGTTACGTGGTGATATGAAGGGTACGTGTTCACAAGAAGACTCCTTAATGCTGAGGATAAAGATGTATTTGGATGACTTATACGGGGAAGTAGATGAAGCCACACAATGCAACATTGACAATCCTGTTTCGACGCTTGAAGTTGATAAGGATGGAAAGTTGGTATTCTATAGAGCTGATGGGTCATTCACAAGGCATAGTAAGATTCCAGATCCAGAATGGAGCCAGGCTGACAAAGACAGAATCGATTTAATAATGATAACTAACAGGCTTCCTGTGGTTAAGAGAAAACAGGTGACCAACTGGGAGTATAAGAAAGAAACAGACATGTATCACATTTTCACCAGTGAACATGGCGAGACAATTAGAAGCTTAGAAGATGCTCTAAATGGGCTTTCTAAAGATGAGATACGAGATATTGTCAGGATTGGTGATACTGAGAGCAGAATAGTGACCCGGACCTATCATGAAAGTCTCCTATTTCACAGGGCCAAATTTCGGTTACAAGCTATTGAAGAGGAGAACAAGATGGGAACCGGATGAACTTGGCTGGAAGAAGAGTTGATCCCTTCATTATTTTTGTACAATTGCATAAGTTTTTCCAGTTTGTATGTTAACATAAGTTGTTATAGTTTTATTCATACACTTTTCATCTATAATAACATACACATTTTCAATGAATCATAGCAGACCTCCATTTCATGACTCATAACTGTGATCTTACATGAAGTATATATTCATATGCTATGTTAGTATATGTTGGCATTTTGATATGGTGGGATGAGATGATTTATAAACAGGATAAAGTTTACTTCTTCAGTAAATTGGAAGAAGACAAAACCGGATGAACTACAATTACTCAGGAAGAAGAGTTCATGAGGTTTGAGAGAAGATGAAATAGAGTTCTTCAGGATGAACCGGATAAACTAGAGTTCTAAAGTTCTTCAGGATGGTTAACTGTTTTTCTCTATTATAATAACATAGACATTTTCAATGAATCATAGCAGACTGCATTTTACTCATAACTGTGATCTTACATGAAGTATATATTCATATGTTATGTTAGTATATGTTGGCATTTTGATATGGTGGGATGAGATGATTTTATAAACATGATAAATTTTACTTCTAAATTGGAAGAAGAACAAAACCGGATGAACTACAATTCCTCAGGAAGAAGAGTTCATGAGTATTGAGAGAAGATGAACCAGAGTTCTTCAGGATGAACCGGGTAAAATAGAGTTCTAAAGTTCTCCAGGATGGTTAACCAGTTCACAATAAAATAAAAATCACATCAGTTGACAATAAAATCTATTTGAAACAATCAAATTTAGAATAAAATCAACTTTAATGATTGAGATCAAAGTTATCTATATAATTAATGTTGTTAACCAAAACAAAACAGGAGGAAGAGTTAACAAACACTTTAATATGTATATATATATATATATATATATATATATATATATATATATATTGATCTATATACAAAGATTTTCATCAGATCCTATACAAAGATCTATCTAACTAGCTAAGACCTCGCATCCGACATATAGTCTTCATCATCAAAGAAGCTGCTGCTGCTGCTGCTGTTGTCATCAGGAAACAACTTTTGACCAGGCGGCAATCTCAGTCCCAACTCGGAGGTGTAGGTGGAATCCCTGTTCCGGATTAAATACACATCCAGCTCTCTCTCCCCCTCTGGTCCCTGGAGATGAAGTTTCATATCCCCTACAACTTTGGCAGTGATGAAATCATCGTACTCAAGCCCGTATGTGATGGACAGAGGTGGGATCCTACAGTAAATGAGGAAATAGCAAATCGATGTGTGGTTTAGGTATTGCACAATTTAATCCAGATCATGACAATCAAATGTGTGAATGTCGACATAGTCGACATAATCTACCTTTCTCTTCCACACATCCTGGCCGGCGGCATTCCGGTGGAAATCGCCGCAGTGATGGATCTTGAGGTTGAACCTCCGACCACCTGTAAAAAACCCAAATGCAGAGTAGAGAGTAAATAACTAAAAAACATAAAACCCTAAAAATAAAAACTTGCAGCCATTGTTGAGTGAAAATACACTTACGGGGAGTCTTGCCGTAGTAGGGCGCTCGTTCATTAACACCCCTAATCCTCTATTGTTTACCAAAGGCAGCCATTGATCGATCGAAGTTTTTTTCTTGATGATCAGGAAATACGTTCGTACAAAAGATTTTGGTGGCGAAAAAGTGGAAATTTAAAGGCAGACAGGGCACGCTACCAGCTATGGTGGGAAGAAGTGGAAAGGTCAGGCTACGATAACCGTGTATATTTTTTACCTTTACCACGCTAATCCTGTTTTTACCGTGTCTATTTATTACCTTTAGCAACGCAAATTTTGTTTATCAATTATTTCTTATGTGATGGGAGTAATTAAATAAGTTCTGGTTAAAATTTAACCAATTAACACTTCTGTCTCAATGGTTCTTCTTAATCTTGTAGTGTATTCCTTCTTTTAACTGACCCAGGTTCAAGCCTTGTTTTTTGACTAACCCAGGTTCAAGCCTTGTTTGCTACAACTTATACTTTTTTGATTGTCTAATAGTGGATGACAGGATTTATAAACTGGATAGATTTTAATTCTTCAGTAAATTAGAACAAGAACAAAACCGTATGAACTAACAAGAACAAAACCGTATGAACTAACAAGAACAAAACCGTATGAACTAGAATTCCTCAGGAAGAAGAGTTCATCTAGAATGAGAGCAGATGAACAGAATCGGATGACATTTTTAGACAACTGTTTCACTGCCTTGGCGGACTGAGATGATTTATAATTAAACAAGTTCAATTTTAGTTATTCATTAGAGAAGAAGAAGAATACAACCGGATGAACTAGTGTTCTTCAGGATCAAGAGTAATTATTCAGTAATAGAACATGATGAACTAGAGTTCTTCAGGATGAACCGGATAAACTAGAGTTCTTCAGGATGAACTATATATACTATAAATAACCATAGTTGTTATTTCTGTTCGTAGTCTATAGGATATTCCCATGTATTTGAACCCATTATCTAGTGAATTAAAATCATTCTGGTTGAATACAATTCTTTATACACTAATATTTAGTCACACAACCTAATATATGCAGAAGACAACCGGATGAACCGGAATTCTTCAGGAGGAAGAGTCAAAAGACACATCGGATGCATAACACATAAACAACTAATTACATATATAATCTAAAAGATGTGATATCAGTTAATTAATTACAAATATATATAATAAAAAACAACATAAACTTAAAACATGCTCCCACTAGAGAAATTGTCTGAATCGTCATATTGGCATGTCCATGGGTAGCTACCTTTAGAGGGGGAGGAGGAGGAGGAAGAAACCTCCACATCTCCATCGAGGTAGATGGATATGACCTCCTCGTCCATGACGTACAGGGCCAAGGCCCTGAAATCCCTCGGTTCATCAGTGAATGGAACCAGTCCAAAATCCAGAGACAACCCTGGGATCCTCAGGTAGGGGTCGAAATCGTTCAAGTCATAACCTAGGTCAGACACCATTTGACCTAGGTCATAGAACGAGAAGGAGTTAATGTCCACCTCGTCGAAGTAGCGAACCCTCCCATCGATGTATTGTATCCGACCATTGAGGCTCACAAAATACCCTAGGTGATAGATCACCAAAGTAAACAGACTAAAATCTTCTTCCCCTGTTCAAGAAAAATAACCAAATCAGAGACGCGAATTCCACATTAGAGCAGTTGAATTTCAGTCATTTAGATGATTACTTACCGTATTCGGGGCTATCTTCCACATTCAGAGGACGCAAATGCCACATTTTCAGAGAGTGGTGATAAACCAAAAAACAGAGAGCTGAGAGATTTAACGGCATATATGGTGATGATCGACAATTAATTAATTAATTATATGATGTATATCCGAAACTCGAGGTGGTAGATAAAGATTTGACCTCTAGTAATGATATATATCCGTCGTCGCCACAGATAATGAACTAATTAAAATTGGCTACTATTTAGTCAGGGTTAATATATGTGGCCATAGGTAATAGATTTTTGTCACTCACAACCTACTATCTAGTCACACAACCTAATAACAGTGGCCATATGTACTAGCTTTTAGCCACATAACTAAGTAAAAGCGCGGCCATTGCTCACATTTAGCCACGCATAATATATACTTAATAGTTTTGTTTTTTAATTTACTAAGTAATAAAATCTACTCTTCCGTCACACAACATTATTTAGACGTGGCCATACATTCCTTTTTGGTCACATGAATTAAAAATCATAAAAATTCCGTGGCCGTTTGGTGCATTTCGCCACTCTTTTAAGCGTGACAAATAAGTGCCACATGTTTAAGTAAAACAGTGGCTAAAGCCACTGCACCTGATTGTTGTTGTCACATAAACAAAAAAATACGTGGCTAAAAGGGTCCAAAGGCTATATATTTGGCTACGAGTACAAAATATATTTTGCTAAAACTAGTATTTCTTACCTTTGGCCACGTTTTTTACAAAACAGTGGCTATGCGTTAAAAAAAACCGTGGCCAAAGCCACTTTTCGACGTAGGGGAATAGTCCAAACACGATATCACGAACTAGTGAGGTTGCGGAATAACATCACTAGTTTGATTCAAGAACAAAGAGAAAACAATAAGAATGACAATCTATAATATTGAACAATACCGATCACAAGTCTTGATTAACAATAGAAACCTTCAAAGAACACAAGATGATTGTCGTAAACCATAGGTGGCCGACTCCCTCCTTCCGAAAATCAACCACCTGTCAATGGAGATATGAGTTTGTTTATATACAAACTCATATCCTACAACCTAGGAACCTGCCCACCTTCTAACAAACCCAACCCAATTACATTTAAGCTCATAAAAACATAAGTCTAGCCCAACTAACTATTACATAACAATAGTCGAAGCCCAAATCTAATCAATATATAAGCCTAACAAAAACACGACCTTACAATCTTCACCTAGGCTTATGGCATTAGATGTCTTCTACACTCATAACTTTTTTGAATCCTAACCAGGGCCTACCCATAGCTTATTAGCAATCACATTGGCAACAGCTCAAGTGTACGCTTTAGCTTCCTCTTCATCCTTTGGAGCATGCTAAATCTGAGGACGACTGAGGGTTCTAATATCAATTTCACAAAACCTTAACAAATCATCTACCTCTTTCACATGCACAATCTTGCTTTCAAAGATAATCATCACCTCACCTGAGTAATTTTATAGGCCCATGTCTGAAAATCATGAAGAAAATTTTGAGGATGCTTGAGAGGTAAAGGAATCGTCTTAGATTTATCCGTTGCTGGCCAGCTTACCACAGTAAATTATGTTCCAGTATGACTGTCAAATATCCCATTATAGGTTTTCACAGTAAATTCGGCGGTCTTGAAATATTTCATTTGACTCTTCAAAGCATTCTGCAGTTTATTGAAATAGAAAGTAGCTCGACCATCATTCCCATAGTTAAAGAATGGAGCACTTGCCAAGCTGGTCAAATCAATTTTTGTCCAGGAGTGAAATTGTGGCCATTTCTCATAGTACTCAAGCGGAGCTGCACCCTTTCGCTTAATAACAAACATTCTTTTTTCAAAATCATACTCCCATGACTTCACTGCAAAATGAATACCTCGTTTATCATGCAAACGCTTGCCTAGTTGGATCAAATATTATTCAGGAGGAGGGCCAGGATTTTCCTTAAACCATTCACCAGTGTATATGGTTGCATCAGGTACAGTCATGTAGTCCATTTCTTTGGGATCCATAGTGGGAGGATCATCTTGATTTGGATCAGCAACAAAGAATGCATCTACATCGAAATGTTCCTCAACACCAACACTTGAATCTTTCACACTTGAAATTGGGTTATTAGGAGGAACACCAGACTCAAAATCAAACTTTGGATCATCTTGTTTGTCATCATCTTTACGCACATTTGATTGATTACCATAACGAGAACTAGGACCACTTTCTACATGCTTTCCCAAATCATCACCTCGATCATCATCAGGTCTTGGATTCAATGTTGGAGGTTTTTCACCCATCCGTGACTTCAAAGACATAAGCAAAGTGGTTAGATAACCAATTTGAGTTATGAATTCCTTATTCTGAAAATATTGAACGACAAACTTCTTAGGATAACTTTCTTGAGTATCTAATAATCCTGCAATATATTCATCTTTGGCAACATTCCGGGCTTTTAGAGTACCAACATCCAGTTTTAACTCGCAGATAGCAATAGATTCAGTTGTCTCCTTTTCTTTCCCTTTGCTTGCTTGGGATGAGGATGTCCCCATGTAGGAACCGCTTTGAGTGGGGATCCTCAGGTCTAATTGCCTTCTTCTTTGATTTCTCCTTAGGTTGATTTGGTGTTCAAGTTGATGATCAGTACTATCAGCAGATAGAGCTACATCTTTAGCTAAAGGAGAACTAAGGGGAGGATCCCCAGGTGCCTTTTGTTTTCTTGTAAGAGCGGGCTCCATATCAGGGTCACCCTCTTCATCATCATCTGATGCAACAACATTGACTTCATCATATTCGAGTGAGGGGTTGTCTCACAAAATCAACATCAAGATCTTCAAAAACTACAACATTCAGAGCGATCGAAAGCTGGAATATCATCAGTAGCTTCAGCAAATACTCCAAACCTAGTTCCTAAACCAACATCTTCAAGTTTCTTCTTTCCAACTCTTGAAGGATGATTTAAAGAAAATACATTATATCCCATAGGTTTCTAATCAAGAACATCATCAGTCTTTCTGAGCATGAAATATATGCTATCAAGGATCAACTGGATAAATCTTAGAACAGCCAGAAATTTTCCTTTTGCATGACTCAATACAACTTGTAAATCATTGACCATCATCTTTGAAAAGTTATAATTCCATCCTTTTGCAAGTGCCACAAAAGCAGAGATGTGGGTCTTGTTTAGTTCATCAGTACTACTCTTCTTAGCAAAAAATCATTTCTGCATGTAGTGTACAAGCATTTTCCAGTATATTGCCAATAACTTCTTCAGGGTTTGTGGTGTGCTTCCATGAAATCTCATTTCTCTCAACACTTCCAGCACTTTATCTTTGGGATACTCTGTAGGATCTTCTGATTTATCGCCAAATCCCAGTGCTTGTCAATTACATCTTCTATAACCACAATTTCTTGATTCTGTATAGCAATAATTTGTGTCTTATCATCACTGATTTTAGCTGTAGACCAAAAATCCCTAATCATCTTCTTGTTGATCACATGTGTAGCTCTCAAGGCAATTCTGAGAACACTTGTTCAAGCCAACAATCAGGGATCTGAATAACTCTCTATGATCAACAGGAGGGTCAGTCAGGAAAGCAACAGTGTTTTGATCCAATGTAAAACCCATTTCACTGCACATACTTCAAACAAATCAGAAAAAACACACCAGAACACGAACACATTAACAAAATTTAGATTACCAAAAAAATTCATAGATATTCGGTTCAGTTAGGGTTTTCTATTTAACAAAGGGTATTTGGCTCAGAGAGGGAATTCGGTTATACACATGCATTCGGTCTCCTGAGGGTATTCGACTAGGTTTTCGATCAGCCGGAGGCTTTGATTGAAAACCTTAGAAGACCGAGAAACAACTCGGGCCGAAACCTCAGTGGCCGAATCAAATACCTCATATGGTCGAACCTAAAACCTGACATCGAGGACCAAGACTAGGGGTGAGCAAAAAACCAAAAAACCGAACTGGAACCAAATAAACCGACGAAACCGAATTGAAAAAAATAGAACTAAAAAAAAAAAACCGAAAAAACCAAACCAAAAAAACCAAACCGTAAGTAACGGTTCGGTTTCGGTTTCATGTAGAACAAAAAACGAAACCGAACTGAACAACCGAACCGAACCGAGGGCTTATGTGTAAATTAGTATTTTAGGAAGGTCATTCTAAACTTTAAACTGTAGTTTCATTCTAAACTAGTTTCATTTCTCAAGAACACCAAACGTCCAAACGAAGTCACGACACTAATGACGATATCAGTTAACATCTGTAGGATCGTTATTAGTTATGAATAAACTAAAACTAAGCCCTTTACTTGCAAATATAACCCTGCGGAATTAAAGTTATATTTCACTTTACTTAAGCGATATTAAGCTCTTGTATAATGTAAATGCTTGATTTGCAGAATAGTAACAACAACGATATATCGAATATTCGGCACTATTTGCATTAACTCAAAGCTACACTATTACAAGTGATGACCGTGTTTGTAAACTAAGAGATTACATGCTATATATAGTGCTGATGAGATCAATGACAACCATTGATCTCATGCGATCTGATCTAGACCGTAAACATAAAAGTCAAATATAAACTACCAAAAGAATAAACATCGACAATCGGAATGACTTGCGTGTTGGCAGCAACAATCTACTTTAGGAGAGCGGCTTGAATCAGATTTAGAAGCATACGAGAAGCTTTTGCAGGATTGGACTTCTGAAAAGACTTCTCAGGAAAAGTCAGGTTGAACTCTTTATCTGGTGGATAAACGAGTTCACCCGGAATATTCGCTAAGAAACAAAACTGCTTCTTTCCGCTTGAACTGCCTGTTCCGCTTGAAGTATGAATTCCGCTTCAACTTCAACTTCAGCCGGAACTAGTAAAATTGGCATTTCAGCCGGAAATCTTCCAAGCTCTATTTTTCCTTACAATCTCCCCCTAAGCTGATGCTGTCAAATTATTCATTGTCTTCAATGTTTATCTTCAAAACTGACTTGTACCCAAAAACAAATTTCTTCTCCACAACCTACTTGTTAGAAGATCCGATGCTGGCATCAAGATTTTGAGAAAGCTCTTTGATGTTTGTTTTGTTCACCTTTACGTGTTTGATTGAATCCCAGTCCGTTTCGTTCCATTCTTCTTGAACAGAAATGGACTCATGGATTGTAAAGGTGCCATCAGCTCTATGAACATAGAAGAGCTTCTCTTCTTCTTCCCAAATGATAAATTTAATCTCACTGGTAGGATCTTCTTCTTCTTCTCCTGCTGAATCATCATCTAAATTACTTCGATAGAGCATTCCACATTCCAGCACAGTTGGTTCAACGATAAGCCTTAACATGTGCTCTGCCTTTGAAGGATTCATAACTTCTCTGAGTTTTAGGATGATGTCAGTCATTTGCATTGCACTGAGAAATGTAGTGGCCTTGTGAGCATTTATCACCTGAGTTGTACCATTTGCAAATTTGAAGGAAAAGCCGAAATTATCTTCATTTACCGTCCACCCAACGATCTTATTCTTTCTGGGTGGTCCTTTCCTTCTTTTGTTTTGATCTCTTTTGTTTTTGGCATGCATCATCTTCCTCTTTCTCATCTTCCTCTCTTCATCAGAATCATTGGCAAATTCTTGCACAATAGGTCTTTTGCCTTTGGCAGATGATGAAGAGGGACCAAGCTGAGTTTCAGTAGGTTTAAGGGTGATGTTGGTGGAGGATTCATTGATGGTAAGTGGAGGTAAGGTGGTTTTTGGAGGTGGTTCATTGGCTTCAGGAGTTGGGCTTGAGGGTGGAGTAGGTGGAAAGATGTCAGAGAAGTCCATGGTTGGTGGAGGCTTCTTCTTAAAGGGAGTGATGGGTGTGAAGTTGTCTGATCTAAACTTAGGATTGGCAAGTATAGCAGTAAGCTTCTTGGGGATGTGTGGAGGTTTGTAAGGTATGATTGGAAGTGACTGTAGAATGGATGAAGTTGTTGTAGGCATTGGGTTTGGATTGTAGATAAATGAAGGTGGAGGTGGTATATCTGCAATATCATCAATTTCAGGTTTAACATTAGCAGTTATAGTACCTGAGACCAGCTCTGATGGTGAAGGCATCACCAGGTTAGGATTGACAGCAGCAGTTTCTCCTTTTAGCTCATAAAAAATTTTGTCAATCAAGCTACAAAGTCCTTTAACCTGCATCTGAGCTAGCTCTTCCTCTTTCTTCAAATTTCTAATCACAAGAGCCCTCTGAATCCTTTTCAACAGATGGTAATTTTCATCATTCTTTACCAGCTTGGTAGGCAAGTGAGAGGCAATAGTAATTAACCTCTGCCTATTAGCTTCAGACATTGTATCCAAATCATAATCCTTTAACCTCCAGTTGAAAGACCTGGTCTTTGCTTCTTCAAGAAGGTTTTCAAACACGTTGTTTTGCATGTATAGATCGAATTCTTCTTGGAGCTCTCTGGCTATTCTCTCATCCTCAGCAACCCTTCTGGCATCTTCAACCATTTTCACTATAGCCTCAGCTTCAGGAGTTTGAGTTACCTGTTGAAGGGTTTTAGCTATATCAGCTTGAACAGGTTCCTCAGTTTGAACTGTTTCTGAACTCCTTAATGCTATCAGTGATCTAGCCACATCCTCAGCTTCTTCATTTCTTTGCTCTTCCGGTTGAACCACAGGTGTTTCAACAGTCCCAAAAATTGAGGAGCTAGGACCTTGAACATCCACCTGGGTTGATATTTGTTGTTCCGGTTGAACATTCAGATCTCCTTCTCCTGGAACTACCGGTTGAACTTCCGGTTGAAGTTCCGCTTGAACTAATAATTGACCATCAGCCACCACCTGAGGTTGGGTGACTTCAGGTTCTTTGTCAGTAAACTCCAGTACCTCGGTTCCTTCATCTTCACCAATCAAACTTTCTCCTTCTCCTTCAGTCAAAGTACCAAGTACTGCAGTTGCAGTACTTTCTTCCATATCAACTGCTGCCTTGCTAGTGGAGGCAATGTTGCCTACAACATGATCACTGGCTCTTTCAGCCGGAAAAATAACATCTGTCAGAAGTGTTGTGATCATGTTGATATGCTCAGGGAGAGCACCAGCAATCAGCATGGACGACTGAACAAGCTCGGTGAGGTTGGGGTCCTCAAAAGGAGAAATAGCAATCAGTTGACTGCACTTCATATTTACCCAGCTCTCTTCAACAGAAAAAGGGTTAATGCCAATCTTTTGGCAAGCTGTGGCTCTTACTTCAGCCGGTATCCTTTCTACTTCTTCGATTTCAGTAATAGCAGGTTTTGACAGTAACTTCTCCCCCAATTTGACAGTATCAGCTTCATCAGTTACAAGAACTTCTTCAGCATCTCTGGTAGGGTTTGAAGGACCTGCTTCAGTTGGAGTAGGATCAGCTTGAACCAGTTTGGCAACAGTTGAGTTTAGAGCTTCAACCTGTGCTTGCAGAGAAAGGTACAGTTTCGTCAATTCAGGTAGTGTAAGACTATCCTCAACTGGCTTTGTGCCAGTATCCTTGGAAATAACCAAGCTATCAATCCTAGATTGATCAGCATTGGTACCCATGGCTTCTTGGCACCTGGGATTCTCTTCTGCTGTTTCAACAACCCTTGGTTCCAATGAAGGACTTCCGGGTGCTGATGCAGAGAAGATTGCCACAGATTGGGTCTTATTTATGTTACTGCTGACACCAAGCTCCAGTTGGAATACTTGGGCAGCAGCAACCCTTTCTGCATGAATCTCTTCAGAACCACTGAGATTCACCTCCGGTGAGGAGTGGGGTTGCAGTGCTACAGTGTCCTGGCTTATCAGGATGTTCTCATGTAATATGGTAGGTGAGTTAATAACACCTTCATTTAAGCCGGGATTGAGAGCACTGTCACTCCTGGGTGACAGGGGTTGCAGGGGTGAAAAATGTTCAGATGGGGAAGC
>JBCNJP010000008.1:2966692-3051838 GCA_039602395.1 Deinandra increscens subsp. villosa | reverse complement strand
AGGGGTTGAGAAAAGAAAAGAATAGATCACGGAGGTTTTGTTGGATAATAAGATGAATAAGCAATTAAGAACGAGAATAACACACAAACCACAAGAAGTAGAACACTTGAATAACCTCCTTTGATTGCAATACACAATCGAAATTCTCTTTAGAGAATTTCGTAAACCACCAATTGAGATCAACACCAAAACAGCAACCTCATAATGAGGGGAGGTCTTCCCTTATATAGGGATTCTCCAACTTGGAGAACAAGACAACCTAAAAACCCTAATTAATAGTCAATTCCCGTATTTGACTTTCCAGGCCCACTAAAACCCATCTAAACTCTTTTAAACTGAGCCCAAACCTATCTAAAATGGCCCAATGACCCAATATACCCATAACCCAGCTTATTTTCACCTATTCTAACACATAGGCCTTCAGAATACTCCGCCAAGCGATGATTTAATACACAAGCCACAAATCTTGGTCCTTACAATCTTCCCCTTGGCTTGTGCTATTAAATATCTTCTACTTTCAATCTTCAGACTTTAGTCTTCTCCTTGGCTTGAACATGGGTTGGTGAAGATTCTTTTCTTGAACGATCTTCATTGGGCAGCAACGGTCGAGTTCTGGGAGTTTTCTCTCAATCAGCATCAGCTTGGACTTCAAATGACAAACAAGTAATGAGAGGAGGATTCTCATGCACTTGCTTCTTCTTGAAAACCGTTGAGTCCTTGCTGAATCATCAGTAACTGTCTTGACTTGCATGAGACTTCAGAGGATAAATTTTGAAAACCTCTGTCTTGGCATTTGTGACTACTCTGCATCTTTTCTTCAATTAGCTTCCCCTAAACCTGAGAACGGTGTCTTTGGAAGCTTTACTTGAACAACCAACAAACTTCCCCTAAGCATAGGGTAAGTCCTTTTCCGGCTGGTTCTTCAACTTGATCAGCAGTAGAGTTCTTGCTTTGGTCAACTGAGTCCTTGACCTTCTTCTCCATGAGTTGTCTTTCTCACTTAATCTGTCAAACACAACATGAAACAGACACTAACCAGACGATGACTGGTTATCGGGTTAGCATTATTTAACCAAAAGCACTTCCCCCGACCCCGAGAACTCTTCACATTCTCTACCCCTGTGATTCTGGAGGGGTGATACTTTCTTGCACAAGACCCATAAAAACTTATTAAAACCTTTAAATTAACCTGGCCATGGTTGTAAAACAAAATAAACAATAAAAACTTAAGATAACACAAAAGAAAAATAAAAATAAAAACCAACATACCAAATTACTAAACGAGAAGGTTTCTATGGGATCAAACCGTATGAATCTAACCGAGGAACCCTTTTCAGCTTCTGTTACTCGAACACGTCCAGGTGATTGCCAATATACTGATCCACTTTAAACTCAAACCCTTTTCTTTATCAGGCTGTTTGTTACTTTATTATCTTTTAAGGTGCATTAATTATGAACAGCAAGTGGGTTTCAACAAATCCTAGGTACATGTTATTACACACTATCAAGCACATAAATTCCCTACCACATATTTTCACAACCTGATCCAGAAGTTTGAAACTGAGCTCCAGACTGGATTGAGAAGAGAAAGAATAGATCACATAGAATTTTTGGGTATAATATACAAAGTCAACTGAATTTTTGAAACATTTTTAGTAATGCTCTCATCAGTGACAAAGGCTGAGGGTTTTGGACTCTTGATGGTCTCTTTTGATGTGCTCTTTGGCATCTTTTGGGTGTAAATTATTTTTTTTTTAATTTTAGATGATCTAGAAGTACGTATGTATGGACAACTCCAGGTCATTGCTCACGCAAAGCAGAGGAGAGCCTTACATACACTCGAAGCATCCCCAGGTCATTGCTCACGCAAAGCAGAGGGGACACCGACTTTTTGAGCTCATTTTCACACTCTTGGAGACAAGCGTGTGTATCGGGAACTTGAACATGCAGTCAAATAGAAATGCAATTAACCTAAGTGCTGTTACCCATCAAACTGCCATACGTTATCTTTAAGTGTTGTGACCCATACCTTTCAGTTTTTGGAACTGAGCCTACCGAGCACATCACCTTGGATCATGTCTTTCACTTTTGCCTTACGCGTGTCAGTCATTCTGAGAACGGAAATATTTCACTTCCCACCTTCTAAAGGAAACAAAAGATTAAAAATTAAAAAGCACAATTTAATTTTGAGGGGTCAACAATTTCATCGTTTCTATTCTTCCCCTTGCTTTTTGATTTTTAATAACAACACACATTTTTTTTTTTTAACACTCACTGACACAATACTTAATATGTACTAAAAACTGGCCAAGCTAACCTTCAAATTTTATCTTTTGAAACTTTTCAGAAATGGGTTTTGTTTCATGCACAACCATACTTCACATCAAATCAGCTAAGAAACAAACAATTTAGACAGTGTTACCTTTACTGCTGATTTTCTCAGATTTACCTCTCACAAGGAAACATACCCTCCATTGAAATCTTTATGTCATGTGGTAGAGAGATGCCTCCTATCCTGTGCCTGGAACAATCACTATCACAAACAAACAAGGTTAATGAAAGTCCTCCTTGACTGTTCCTGCACACTGTGAGAGATTAGTTAACCATAAGTACCCAGGCCATTGTTGTTCTGGGTATACCTGCAGAGTCATTGAAAGTTATTTCTTTTAAGCACATCCTATTTGAAAGATTGATACTTGGGGTTGTGGGTGCCTTTGATTTGGGTTTCTTGGTGTTGTTTTTGGTGTTGTTTTTGGTGGACTTTGGTGTGGGCTTTGTGGGTTCATTAGAATTCACAAGACCATCATCAGAAATGATATTCGTGGGCTGATTGTTTTCTTTCCCTTTACCTTGTAGCCTTTTAGGTGGAATTTGATAAATGTTTGATTTATCATTTTTAACTTCATCAAATTGTTTGGAGTGCTTCTTATACACCCCTTTAGGTAGGTAACACTGATTTACCACCTTTTTCACATTCCACCTCTCTTGATTATTCTCAGAAAGACCACCATGTTTGGGAACCCAAATAGGTTTTAAAGCAACAACTGATTTGTTAACAGAATCATTCAATTTATGACTTTTGAAATCAGTTTTGGTTGGATGTTGAGGTGACTTAGGCTTTTGGTTAACTTTCTGTACCTTTGGTTGTAAGGGCATAGACTTCTGCACCTTGGGGATTGAGGGTGCAGGCTTTTTGGTTACCTTAGATACCTTTGAGCCTGTAGGTACCTTTGGCTGAGAATTTACCTTTTTGTGGCCATGTTTGTGGTTTGTGCCACCATATGATTGCCCTTGGTAGTTTTGCAAATGAGTTTTAGGGTAGTAGGGTTCATATGGCCTATATAAACAATTTTTTGCCACATGTCCAGGATTCCCACACATATGGCAGGACTGCTTCTTTTGGTACGCGGGAGCTTGGGAATATTTCTTCCCTGTGGATACCCAAGATGGTTTGGAATTTTTGTGGATCCACACAACTTTGCCATTGGGCCTCGTTGTTAGCACATACTCCCGCTGTACTGGCACAAATTGGTCATATACAGAAGTTACCTCAGGATATGGGATAAAGTCATGTGGTCTGGCCTCCTGCACATTCTGCACATTACTAGCATTATCACAAACATTAGCACACACATTCAAACAATCATTCAAACCAACCAAATTAGGATCAGTAGGCTTAGGATCAGCAACCTGTGGTCCCTTATCCTTTCTCAAAATCCTGACTTTTCTCAAAGGTTTGGAAAGTTTAGGATCACAAACACCGAAATTAAAAGTACCACAAACAGAAGTTTTGTCAAAAACATCTGACTTAGCAAAGCTCAATTCAGACTCAGATTTATTTGACGCAAAAATTTCAGTTTTGACGTCAGGAAACTTTTGACTCTCAATGCCAACACTTTCCCCCTTTGAACCTGCTTCTTTGTTTTCTGTATCTGCACAAGAAGTAAAAGAGTTAGTCTGGTTGGAAACAGGAGCAGAAATTTTAATGGGACAAGCTGCCAATTTCTTTTCAATCTCAGCTTTAGCATCCAAGTTGGTCTTAGAACACTCATAATCTGAGATCATTTCATGCATCAGGGGCATCGGTACTGTATGGGTGGATTTTTCATCTTTTATTTCAGTACCGAGACCCAAACCAGAGTTGGCTTTTAGATGACGCATACGAGCGTCTGTGTTGTAGAAAAGTGAGCTAGCCTTCATCATTTCTGACACAATCTTACCGTTTCGCTCAACTTTGGTTTGCGATGTTTCTAATTGCCCTTTAAGTTGCTCAAGTTCAGTTTTTAATGTGGCAATTTCTTCATTAGCAACTGTTAGATATGTGTTTTTGTTACTCAAGTCCCTTTGAAGATTTTTTATGTCAATTTTAGCAGCTTCAAGTTTCTCACTCAAGTTTTTACTTCTACCCTTATATTCCCTCAACTCTCTATCAACAAATTCACGATTTAGGGTTTCATTGAAAAACTTAGTTTGCCATTCTTTAGATTCAGTAAGAATAGTTTGACATTTAGAGTTAAGACATACCTCAGAGCTGCTGGCAGATACAAAATTACCTGGAAGAAGGGATGCCATGAATGTCTTTGATTGAACTTCTGGATTATTGAAAAGTGGGTTTTTGATCGGAAAGTGGGTTTTCGGTTGAAAGTGGCTTGATCGAAAAGTACTTTTCGATCGGAGTAGATGAGGATCGAAAAGTGTGTTGCGATCGAAAAGTGTAGGCTGGATCGAAAAGTCTCGAAGGGGACTTTTCGATCAAGGAGCACAATGGATCGAAAAGTCACAGGGGACTTTTCGATCAATGGAGGTTGATCGAGAAGTCTCAAGGGGACTTCTCGATCGAGAGGGTCGGATCGAAAAGTCTCGGAGGGGACTTTTCGATCGGTGAAGCAGATCGAGAAGTCACAAAAGGGGACTTCTCGATTGGGCAGGCTGGTCGAAAAGTCACTTAGGGGACTTTTCGAGCAGAAACAATGGATCGAAAAGCCACAAAGGGGGCTTTTCGATCGAGGAAAGCGGCTGAGGAGGGCTTTTCGACCAGAAATCCTGATCGAGAAGTACTGAGGCAAATCGAAAAGCTCCAAAAACGCACCGAAACCTTCTGTCACGAATCGTAACCTGCACAAAACACCTCCGAAAGTGCTAAAAGCTGAAAATCACCAGAAAACTCAAGTCGTTAGTACTTAAAACCTTGAATCTGATATCGCGAGAGCCTCGAAACTTGCGTTTCTTGGCTCTGATACCAATTGTAAGGATCAAATAAACCCTCACGCAATATCCGAACTAGTGAAATCGTGCGGAAACCGATTTAACTAGTTGATTCAAGAACACAGTGAAAGAATATAATCGAAAAGTATAATAAAGCAATTGAAAACAAACCGATTAGAAGAACACTTGATTAATCACTTGACTGCTTGCTACACCTTGGTCGAAATTCTCTGTGAAGAATTTCGATGACACCTTGAACACCTAAACACCACCAAAGACTAGCAACCCTAAAACAATCTAGGAGGGGACTATTTATAGTAGAGATTGACTTGGTGAACAAGTCAATCTCTTTACAATTTTCGAAAACCCCTAGGCCCATCTAAACAAAATCGGACCTAAACCCCTATACATCTTAGCCCATTTACATATTATAACCAGCCCAAAACACTTAAACAAGCCCAAATCAATCTAATGCAAAAGCCTTAAATTCCAGGTCTTTACAGTCCACAAGACTCATTCTTGCTACTTGAATTAACTACTTATCTGGAAACTTTGCTGTGCAACCTAAGGTGAGTTTCACGGCCCCTTTTTACCTATTTTTAATCCCGTTGGGGGAGATTAACATGCAAACACTTGAACTGTTAGATAATTATATCAACTGAATGATAGTGGCACACTTATGATAAAGTCCTCACTTTTAGAGTTATTGTCAATGTGACATCAGCGGGAACTTATTTGGTAGATCTACTGGGCCTGACAAGCCCCACCCGGGTCATTCGCGCTGACTCGATTGGATATCGAACGGGTGTTATATACTTCTTAGTCTTAACGAGACACAATTGAACTTGTCGAGCTTCAGTAACTGGATAGCTAGTTTACCTAGTCAAACGTGCACTGATTTCTTGAAAATAGCCTAGCTAGCTATTGATATACTATCTGGATTTTAAACTGAACTTGAACATGAACTTGAACTGTTGTTGAACAGTCAACCTTGAACTTAAACTTGAACTGTCGAGGAACAGTTGATTTACACTGAACTGGGACTGTTGTTGAACAGTCGATTTACATTAACTGGAACTGTTTTTGAACTGATAAACCTGTGAACTCACCAACCTTTGTGTTGACACTTTTTAGCATGTTATTTCTCAGGTTGCGAATGTTCGAGTGTCACGAGTACGCATGCATGACTCTTGAAACACTTTTAATGTCTTTGAACAAGCCACGTTACCCTGGGTGACAAAGATTTTACATAAGTACCTTTATTGTATTTACGCTTCCGCATTTGTAAAACTCTAAATTTTATATTTTAATGAAATATGAAACGTTTTTATTAATTATTGGTCGTTTGGTGTAATTAATGGACGGCGATCCTGGTTTGTCACGCTCCCTGCGGCGCGTTATCGCGCGTGGGATTTTTGGGGGTGTGACAACTTCCCCTGCTTTTTTATTTTATTAGGAAAGAAACGACCTTTTCTTTAAATAAAAAAACGAAATAAACAATAAAAATATTCTCAGATTATTCCTCAAAGGCTATCATGTTGAGACCTTTGATACACATCTCAAACTTCCCGATCAAGTGTTTTAGTGAATAGATCAGAGACATTATCATCTGTGTGCACCTATTCCAGATGAATTAGTTTTTGATCATAGCAATCTTGAATAAAGTGTACCTTTATGTCGGTATGCTTTTTTTAGAATGCTCCACATGATTTTTAACAATTTGCAAAGATGTAGTGTTATCACTGTAAGTGGGAGTGTCATGGAAATTCAAACCATAATCTGCCAGCTAATGCTGAATCCAAATGACCTGAGAGCAACATGCAGATGCTGCCACATATTCTGCTTCAGCTGTCGATGTTGACACAGTGTGTTGTTTCTTACACTACCACGACACCAGTCTCTCTCCAAGATATTGACACCTAGCAGAAGTAGATTTCCTATCTAGATCACAGCCTTCATAATCATTGTCAGTACAAGCATATAAACTAAATTATGAATCTTTAGGATACCAAAGCGCAAGCCGAGGCTTGCCCTTTAGGTATCTAAAAATTCTTTTAACAACAGATAAATGTGAGAGTTTAGGGCTGGCCAGATATCGTGCACATTGGCACACTGCAAACATTATATCTAGCCTGCTAGCAGTCAAGTACATACATGAGCTGATCATGAAACAATAGAGATGCTCGCTTACTGCTTCCCCTCCAAATGTCAGCAGATGCTGCCACATATTCTGCTTCAGCTGTAGATGTTGATACAATGTGTTGTTTCTTACACTACCACGACACCAGTCTCTCTCCAAGATATTGACACCTAGCAGATGTAGATTTCCTATGTAGATCACAGCCTCCATAATCACTATCAGTAAAAGCATATAAACTAAATTCTGAATCTTTAGGATACCAAAGCGCAAGCCGAGGCTTGCCCTTAAGGTATCTAAAAATTCCTTTAACAATAGATAAATGTGAGAGTATAGGGTTGGCCAGATATCGTGCACATTGGCAAACTGCAAACATTATATCTGGGCTGCTAGCAGTCAAGTACATTAACGAGCCGATCATGAAATAATAGAGATGCTCGCTTACTGCTTCCCCTCCAAATATCAGCTGTGAGTGTTGGTCTTGACGCAATTGGAGTTGCCATGGGCTTTGCATCCATTATATTGTATTTCTCCAGAATTTCATCAACATATTTATCTTGATGAATTGAAATGCCATTATCATCTTAACATGAAGTTCCAGGAAAAACCGCATTTCTCCTAATGCGCTCATCTCAAACTTCAGCTTCGTCACTCTTTCAAATTCTTTGCACAATTCCTCGTTGGTTGAGCCAAAAATAATATCATCCATATATACCTGAACCATGATGATATCATCCCCAACCTTTTTCCTAAACAGTGTTTGATCCACCACCCTGCGAGTATATCCATTCTAAAGAAGATGATCAGTTAAATTTATACACCAAGTTCGAGGAGCCTGGTTAAGACCATATAATGCTTTATCAAGCTTGTATACATGCTCTGGATGATCTTCGTAAATAAACCCTGGAGGTTGGGACACGTAGACTTCTTCTTGCATTTCGGCATATAGAAAGCCGTCTTCACATCCATTTAATACACAGTAAAGTTCATATAGGATGCATACGCCAAGAAGATAATGATAGTCTCTAGTCATGCAACTGAGCATACACCTCTCCATAATCAATACCTTCAACTTGTTTGTATCCCTGCACAATCAGCCTTGCTTTATTCCTCACTATGACCTCATTGTCATCTTTCTTATCCTTGTATAACCATCGGTTTGAGATTATCTTCTTGTCCCCAGGGTTCTCCACCAGCCTCTAAACCCCTAATTTTGCTAACTGATTCAATTCATCGTGCATGGTTTCTATCCAGCTTGGATCTTGCAATGCCATGTGAATATTGGATGGCTCAATCTGAGAAATGAAACATGAGAACAAACACCGATTGATGATCCCTGACTTGCTTCTGGTCACACTCCCGATGTCACTGTCCAGTAATGATATTAATATGATGGTCCTTATGTATTCGATTCTCAGTTATTTCTGGAACTGGAATCACAAGAGGTAAATTAGACACATGCTCCACCACCTCCTCATTGGTGTTGCTTTCATTAACTAGCTATTCCTCCACTGATTGTTTATATGAAGCTTCTTTATATGACGATGCATTAATTGTCTCCATTTCTGTAGATTTTGGCTACTTTTTAGAGGTTGTAGATATTTGAACAGTTTTCCTAATGACAGGTTTAATGGATGACCCAACATGATCTTCTTTATCTTCCAATGTACCTGCATTAACAGAACCCACATTAAAAATTTCAATTAAAGGACTATAATAAAAAATCCATTCGGGTCATGTTCCTACTTCAGTTGGGTTATCTTCCATCCAATCAACATTAGTTGACTCCATCCCTTGCTTGGTGACCTTGTTATAGACTCTGTATGCCTGCTTGCAGAGTAAACTACAAAATAACACTCATCAGCTTTAGCATCAAATTTAGCAGCTTCAGGTTGAATTAATAAAGTACAAGGACATCCAAATGTTCTCAAATGGCCCACTTTGGGCGTTTCATTGTGAAGGATCTCATAAGGGGTTTTCTGATGATGCTTGTTCAGCAGCACTCGATATTGAACATAGCATGTTGTGTTAACTGCCTCTGCTAGAAGAAGATATGCAACTTAGAATCACACAGCATGGTCCTTGCAGCTTTAATCAAGGTGTGATTCCTTCTTTTTGCCATCTTAATTTGCTGTGGAGTATGATGTGCACTGAAATGGCGAGAAATTCCCTTTTCGGCACACAAAAAATTCAACTCTGCATTCTTGAACTTTGTTCCATTGTCACTGCGAATTGCATTCACCGTTGTGTTTGTTTGATTTTCAGTGAGCAACATGAATTGTTTAATGGCCTCTGTAGTTTGGTGCTTGTTTGATAGGAAGAAAACCTATGTATAACGAGAGTAGTCAGTAATCACCAAGCAATACGAACTTTTTTATGCTTTTGACTTGCATTGGGCCAAACAGATCCATGTGAAGCAATTGTAGGATTGCAGAGATTGAGTTGAAAATATTTGGTTGTTGGGCTGCCTATGTTACTTACCCTTGGCAAAAGCCATACATTTTCCACTGAGAAGAACTCTGAGATAGGCAGACCTCTTACATGATTTCCTTTGGCTAAGAGGTTCAAGTTCTTCCAATTAGCATGGCCCAGCCGTCGATGCCATAACAATGCCATATTTACACTTGTTTTTGAAATGAGAATGGCAACATCAGAGGTAGGTGGTTTGATCATGTTGAGAACATAGGAATTCCCTTTGCGAGGAGTTCTCCTCAGGATCCATTCGTTGGGAATCTTGAAACCTGATTTAGAATTAAACATTCCTTGCTGTTGAATAAAACCGGAAACTCTTTATCACAAATCTAAGACACCCTCAGCAAACAGTGGCTGGGTTCCTGAACCTAGTTCACATCTGTAAAGCTAAGAAAACCATTCTTCACTATAACCTTTTTGCTGATTTGCCCACCTACTCCTCCCCGTAAAGGATACATATCTGCCATTAAAGTCTTGAACATCTTGCAGCGTGATATGTCTCATGTCATATGCCTGTAACAACCACTAATAAGATATCATATGTTGTTGACAGTCCTCCCTGGTTGTTCCTGCATAATTCGAGAGATTAGTTGGTAAGTGGTACCCAGGCCATAACAAATCTGGGTATTCCATGCCATCAACATATGACACTTTTTGTAAACACATCTCATCTTTCACTTCAAGAACATTAGTTTTTTTAGGAATATGTCATGGTCTCCAAACAGGTGTAGATTTTGTTTGTTCATGCTGATGTTTTGCAACTTTTACCTATTTATGTTAGAGCATATTCATATGCTAACGTGTGTCTTGTGTATTGTATCTAATCTAGAGCGTCTGTGTGAGTCAAGATAGTCACTAGCCGTACCAAATGGTCAGCCGTACCAGATGGTACGGGCGTACCAATTGGTCCGTGGGTGGTACGCCGGCCAGAAGCTTATGACTATAAATAGTTCGGGTTAGAGAGAGCTTAGTACCAGTTCTGTCATTTCTACATCTCTTAAGTGTGTGTAACTGAGTGTGTTTCTTTCTCTAGCTTGTACCTCTTTGTGAATCAATAAAGAAAAAACTTTATTTACTTCTCGTTGCTTACCGAATTATCGAATCATGCAGTAGTAAGATCTCTCCATGGTTTTACAAGTGGTATCAGAGCAATCTAGGTTGCTCTACTGCTGTGATTTGGCCAATTTTTGGATTTTTAGAGAGAGAAAGTTTGGGTTTCTTCATTTTTCATTAAATTTTCTCAATTCCGAATGTTTCTGGTGCTAAAAATGATTTCTGAACGTTCCTAGTGAGTTTTCGCACCTCTCTAAAGCAAATTCCAGCTCAAAACGTCAAAATTCGTGAAAATCCAAAAATTTCAGTTTGGTTCACTCGAAGAAAAGTTGGTACGCCTCTGGTACGCTTCTGGTACGCAAGGCAATCTTCATCAGTTTCTGGTATGCTGAAATCTGTTCCGGAAGACAATCTTCAAATTTGGTCCGTGGCGGTTATTTTTTGGTCCGTAGGCAGTTACTCCGTACCATTTTGGTCCACCGTACCAAATTCTGGTGCGCTGAGTGTATATGGTCCGCTGCTGGTACGCTAGTTAGTCTGGTACATTGATTCAAGATTTGGTCCGCTAGTTAAATTGGTCCGGATTTGGTACGCTGAAAACAGTTTGGTACACTGGCAGAATACATGTGTTCACTAAAACTGACGTAACTTGAGAACCATTAAGATTTACGGGAGCTAATACCAGCCAAAACGTTCGTCTCGACGAGATCTAGACTTTTACTCGCCTAACGGCCAGTACCCTCCGTTTTGACCCCCAAAATCCACTTGGAAGACCTTCATTTTCGAGTTTGAAGTTTTGACGTTCAATTTCTCAATTTTCAAAATGAAAGAAATTGAGGCATTTGTTGCGGGTCATAGTCAAAATGTGCCAAAATTGATGAAGTATGAGGATTATTCAAGTTGGGTAGCAAAATTTAAAACATATCTTGATACCGTGGATAAAGATTTATGGTTTCCGATTCAGAATTTATATGTGTATCCAATGCGAAGTGCTACATATCCGAAAATGATTAGTGTTTTGTCTTGTGAAGAAAGAGAAGCTTATGCTAGAGAAAAGAAAACATATAATTTTCTGAAAATGGCATTGTCTGAAGAAATGTTAAAGCAATTTTTATCTTATTTTAATTCTAAAACTTTGTGGGAAGCTATTAGAGAACAATATGAAGAGTTTGAAAAACATCAGCAGATTCAAAAGGAAGTGTTGAAGACAGAATCTATTTTAACTTCCAGTTTCTCTCGCCTGTTTAATAAATTTGAAGCAATTTCAGACAAAGATAAGAAGATTCAGAAGTTGCTTACGGATCATGATTCCTTAAGTGACGAAAGTCAAAAGAAAGAAGATAAATGTTGTCAAGCTAAGGTTACTAAGAAAGAATTACAGTTTCAAAGCGAAATTGAGAATTTAAACAAAACAATTGCCAAGTTGCTGATTGAGAATGAAAAATTATCAAAAGAAGTTGATGAAGATAAAGAACAAATCTTGAAGCTACAAAATGCAAATGTTGAGTTAGTGGCAAAGGTTGAAAAGTGGGAGCTTGAAGCAAAGGATGCTATTGGAGGTCTTGATGCATTGTATAAGAAATAAAAAACAAGAGTGGAGTCACTTTTGATTACTAGTGTTGAACTTCAGAAGGCTTATGATGAGGTCATGGTTTCAAATAATGAATATAAAGTCATCCAGTCGACATTACAAGATAAAGTCACAGATCTGACAAAAGAAAACAAATTGTTGATAAGAAATGTAGAGATTTATCAAGGAAAGGTGGAAAAGGTTACACGGGAAATGTTTGATGCTCATGATAAAGTGAGAAGAGAAAAGTTTTTGTCTAACAGAGCCTCAGAGCAGTTAATTGAGTCAGAAAAGGCTTTGGGTGAAGCTCAGAAGAAGATATCAGATTTAAATGTTCAAGTTCTGGATTTGAATCGTCAGTTAAATAATTTGAAGAATTTACGCTCTTTCACAAGTTACTTATGCAATGATGAGAATTTCAAAAGAGTGTTTGGAGGAGAATAATTCAATCAATTACCACCTCCATTAGTTCAAACTGATCCTCTGGCTGATGTCAAGTCTTCAGATGCACCTGGAGATTATTCTGAATTTGCCATTGAGAAATCTGAGAAAAAGAAATCAGAGTTTCAATCAAACAAGAAAATGGGGGAAGGAAGCATGTGTGGGTGATAAATCTGTTCCTAAGTTTGTTTCTTATGGGAATATGTCAGAGAAGGGAGTTATTTCTACTGGCAGACAGGTTGAAAAAGATGAAAAGCAGTTGAATGAAGAAAAGGTTGCTGCAGACTTGGTTGAGACTAACAATTTAAAGGGAATTAAAGATTCATTTAATCAAGTTGCTAAATCTGGACATGTTAGTTCTCAAGTTGATTTATCAAAGCTACCAAGTTACAAACAGTCTGGTTTGGGTAGTGGAAACAAGAAATTTGAGAAGAAAGACAAGAAGAACATGCCCAAGAAAGCTCCAAAAGCAAAGAAAGATACAAATCTTGATCAAATTTATCATTTGGCTCAGGTGTTTATGTATACAATAGAGAAAGGATTCGGGAGTCAATAGTCAAAGAAAGATTTGAAGAAGAAGATTTTTTCAAATCCGTCTCAAGCTGGTCACAGACATCCTGGATGGTCTTCTTCTGGTTCAAATCCTACGCCTCATAGTCCAACATCCAAATGGGTGCACAAGAATCGGTTTCAACCATTTGATGATTTTTATGATTCTTTTGACTCTTATGATATGCGTTATACAGTTCAGGACAAACGAACACCAAAACGATGATATCGTTTGTGCTATCAATGTCGCCGACCAGGCCACTTGGCACACGATTGTCCTGAAACTGCAAAAAGAACTTTTTCAAATAAATCTGCCACATTTATTGATGAATCAGGCAGAGTTTTTACTGAGTCTACATAGACATCCACATCTTTTAAATCTTCACAGAAACAATTTTGTAAATATGATTCTAGTGTGAATGGTTCCTAAACAGGTAATGACTCAGTTAAAAATGAAAAGGCAACAATGCAGTGGCGACCTAAGGTGGTCAGCAAAGCTGCAGCTGATTTTGTGGATGACAATGGTCGACCAGAAGCTGTGTGCTTTGGGTCTCTTGAAGTCTAATATTTAAATCCAGTGTGCAGGTACTTCAAGAAGATCTATTGGTGATTGTGAAGTTAAAGCTTCAAGCAGTTACTGGTAGTGGAGTCTCCTGTTTAACTTAAATTGAGTGCTTTATTTTACAAAACTAAAAGTTTTTCTGAAAGCTTAAACTGAAAGGTATCAGTATCGATTGGTCAATTTTCTTTCTTTTACATTTTGTTTGTAGTTTATGGGAGAAAATTGAAAAAAAAAACCAAAAATAGTGTCTTTGTGTTTTTGTTAAAATAAAAATCCAAAAATAGAGTTTTCATTTTAAGGGGGAGAAAAAGAAAAAATACAAAAACATTGAAAAACAGAAAAATACAAAAACATTGAAAAATCAGAAATTGTATCCGACATGACTGGGAAATGATGGTACATTGGCTTACGTGTCTGACTCATGGATGAACTGGATGAAAAAGCCATAAGATCATTGCTCGATGTCCTTGGTAGGCTCGGCATTAAATCAGAAAGTATTCAGATGTGATAAACATTAAAATACAAATGTTTGACCTAGTGGACAACATCTTGATGCGTATCTCATGATATATCAACAAAAGATATGTGAAAAAGAAAATGAGAAGTCACTGTGTATACATGTGTTTATTTTACAAGGATTTAAACTTGTTTGATTTTCTTTATTTTGTCAAACGATCGGACTTTCTCTGCGTGTCCACAAGACCGACCTGATTGTTGTTCGTTTGACATTCTACTTTATTTTCTTTGGTGTATCGTATAACTCATCGGACTTTCTCTGCGTGTACGGAAGTACCGACCTGATTGTTGTTGGGTTATACAATTTCAACTTGTTTTTATTTTCTTATTTTGTTAAATCTAAGGCCTTATTTTTTTATCTGCGTATCGAAAGATCGACCTTAAGGTAGACGATTTAACGTTCTTATTTCTTTTTGCATGGAACACAGTTGACAATATCATGAATACAATAATTATGTGATTAAATCACAAATGAAATCACAAAGTGTGATATAAAAAGGAAAAACATATCTGATTATGTCTGATAGTGTGGGGGTACACTGGTCAAAGTAAACTAAATCAAAACAATAACATATCTAGATGTTATGAGTATGATTTTGCATGAGTTTAAGATGGACAAATTATAGTAATCGACATGAATTGTGTGCTGAAGTAATTGAAATTGAAGTGTAGTTCAGCATGATATGACCAATATGATTCCAAGTTGTGATCTTATTTGTTTTTATGACCAATTGAAGTGTATTGCTTTTATGTTTCATATCTGAAAAATCCAAAAAGATTTTAGATGTGTTTTAGCATAAACTTAGAAAAATAAAAAAGATTCTCGGTGTGTTTTGATATAAAGTTTCAAAAAGCCAAAAAGATTTTGTTTCTTATTTGTTTTGGACCGATCGATACACGATACAAAATTCAAAATTTCAAAACTATATCTTGGATTCTCGAAGAGAAGTTTTGCGCCAAGATTAAATTAATCTTCAAAAGAAAAAGAAAGTCGCGTTTCTGACTTCTGAAATTGTAGGTTATCTATGTGAGAAGACTCGAGCATGGTAAAAAGGGGAGTATGTTATATCTTTATCAAATGGATCTTGAAGTCCAAAGATTGTTCAAGAATGATCCAGCCATGCAAGCTCTAATTCTGACAAGATTTGAAGTTGAAGATTGGATGCAACGATGCTGAAGGTCGAAGACTAAATTTTTGTTAGATAGATATATAACTAGATACACTACATGTTAAGGGGGAGTTTGTTAGAGCATATTCCTATGCTAACATGTTTCTCGTGTATTGTATCTAATCTAGAGCGTCTGTGTGAGTCAAGATAGTCACTGGCCGTACCAAATGATCAGCCGTACCAGATGGTACGGACGTACCAATTGGTCCGTGGGTGGTACGCCAGCCATAAGCTTATGACTATAAATAGTTCGTGTTAGAGAGAGCTTAGTACCAGATCTGTCATTTCTACATCTCTTAAGTGTGTGTGACTGAGTGTGTTTCTCTCTCTAGCTAGCTTGTACCTCTTTGTGAATCAATAAAGCAAAGTTTTATTTACTTCTCGTTGCTTACCGAATTATCGAATCATGCAGTAGTAAGATCTCTCCGTGGTTTTACAGTTTATCCTGTTTTTTTCAAAATCTTAACTTGCTCAAATTTCTTTGGTTCAGTTTTCAACTTTTTTTTGAAAAATATGTTTCTTAGCAAACTGAGCAGATTTGTTGTAAACTCATTTTTTGATAAAATAGATGGTTTTGAGGCTTATTTACATTCCAGTGATCCTCAGATGGCTTTGTTTTAGAGTTTGCCCTCTTTATTACCTCAGGTGCAGAGACCGTCACAAGCCTAGAGGTTTGATTCCCCTGAATCAAAGTCCTCTGAATTTGTCTGTTTGGAGTATTTTGAGATTTATACAGCAGTCTACTACCCTTTTGGTTTGGAGGGTTGTAAGGTGTGTATGGTATATGCAAATAGGTTGCAGCAAAATATCCTGGTTTACCACAGTTAAAACAGTTTGGACGTCTTGGACAATTAAAGCTGATACTTTCAAAATATCATCTTGGATAAAATGATGTCCATTTAGGTTTTTCTGCATTTTTTTTGGATGTTGTACTTCTTGCTTTCAGGTTGAGTGAGCAAGTAGTACAAATTAGATTTAGATTTATCTATTCGGTCATATGTGCTAACCACTTCAGGATAAGGCACAAACTCTTTAGGTTTAGAGTATCTTTCAAGCTTAGTATTTTTAAGAATCACATCTGACACATCATTCACACAATCAGACACACCATTCAGAGTTTTCAAACCACACACAGAAGATTCAACATACAACACACTTTTAGTTTTTGAAACAAACTTCTTCAAAGCAGACAAGGACTCAAAAACTTCAACATTGTTTGCAGAAAAACTAGACTTAGACTTCAGATTATTCAAAGAAGGAGTGAAACTAGATTTATGACAATTTTCAGCAGATACACATTCTGCATCATCCTTTAAAACATCCTCAACACTGTATCTGCACAGGAAACAAATCCATTATTAGGGCTAACTATGAAAACTGAACTTACCTTTGTCTCCGTAGCCCCAACTGCGTTAACTATTGAGGGACTTGTTTCTCCTTTACCATATTTCATAGTCATGCACATTTCAGCTTCTTCTTTAGTAAATGGCATCCCAGTGTACTCACTATCTACTAGAGGAGCAACCGTTCCATACCTAAACCCAGTTTTGTCCTTACTGCTCTTTTGACTATCAAGCCCACGCCATAGAGTTTTACTATTTACCACCCTTTGTGTTTTAATTTCCTTTTGTTTTCAAGTTTGTTTTTTAAACCATCATATATATTTTGAAATTCCTCTAATTGTTCTCTTTCTTTTGTTAGTCGCGACAACACATCTTTATATAAAACATAACTATTACTACCTAATTCCAGATATTTATCTATTTCCTTTTTCTGAGCTTCTATTTTTTCTTTATATTTTCTTTCGTGTTCCTTACAAGACCTAGCTATACCTTTCTCATATTTTACATCACTTTGCATCATGTCAAGTTTAAATAGATACCTTTCACTCAGTTTTATACATTTAGGACTAGAGCATACCTGTGATGTAGAGGTTTCCTTCTGATCTTCAGCTTTAATCTCTGCCATGAAAGCGTGCATCTTCACTTCTTCAATTTCTTCAATTTCCTCTTGTTCAGCAATGTTGGCCATATGAGCATGATTAAGGCTAAGTTCATTCATCTGATCGGGCCAATCATATCCACCAGATTGCTGCACAACAAGAGCCTTGTTCTTAGCTGCGTTTTCATTTTTGTTGTTACCACTAGATGATCCCTCAGCTTTCTCAACTTTAGGTTTTTTACATTCACGAGCAAAATGACTAGGCTCATCACAATTATAGAACCTAAGTTTTGATTTATCAAACCCCATATTGATTTTCTCTGGATATTGCCAAAAATTCTTTCCAGTCCTCTTTATAAACTTCTTTGCCTTGAACACTTCCATGGCCATTTGCCAGGAGATATCTAACATTTCTACATCTTTAGGATTAATCTGGTCTAGCTCTTCAGCCATAAGTTCAGGTGGGATCAAATTACCAGCCATCAAGGCATGATAACTACTAATAAATCCTGCTCCTAGTGAAAAATTTGGATCCTTCAACATTTTGAATGCATCTAAAGGTACAAATGTATTTGACTGAGACAAGTTAAGAGTTCAGGAGCAAACTGTAATGAGCTATCCTGCAGTAGGTGAGATATAAACCCCTTATTAACGTTTCATGCGATTGTCCCGCTCATACTACTGTCATGATTTTCTGTGGCCGCTGCTTATCATTAGTCTCACAAGCTCGCAAGGTAGATATTAATTATAATAAGCTAACCTCTGACAGCTTGGTTGTCTTCTTAATTAAGGCAACATTCATATCCTAACTTTTGGGTAGACCATTTAACAGTTTCTTATTTATTTCACTTTCTGTCAGCTCTATGTTCGCAGTTCGCATTTGGGTCATTAATGAGACAAATCTATGAATTTGGGTTTCCGAGGATTCTCCCATCACATAATTAAACATGTTAAATTTTTTCCTTAACATTTCTTTAAGACTTTCTTTCATGTCCTCATTACCTTCATAGGCTTTTATTAATGCTTCCCACAAACTTTTTGCATTAGTAAATTCCTTAGACCCTTGAGACATATCAGGACCTAATGCAATGGTTAAGATTGTAAAGGATTTCTCATCTTTATCCATATTTTCCCATTCTACATCAGTATAATCAGCTTTTGGTTTAGGGACCTCTTGTTTATCATCATTTTCAATCATAGGTTTGTAAGGACCCCTAACAGACCTCCACAACTTGTGATTAGCATACTTCACATGATTTATAAAACGGTGTCTCCAATCTGGAAAATTATCTCCTGACAGCAGCCTAGGAGGATGGGTAGTGGTTCCTATTTGAGCATCCAGCTTCTGATATTAGGTTCGTTTGAGTACTCCATCATTAGTTAAGTAAATTTTAGAGGGCACACACAATTCTCAAGAAAGTCGAACACAAACAGGGAATACAACCGCGAATTTTGTATGGAGCAAAAACTGTGAACCGAATCGAAGCCTTGGAGACGGACCGAAAACCCTGGGAACTGAACCGAGAAGCTTGATCGAATTGAGAACCTATTTCTGGACCGATCCGAAGAGCTGAACCAAACCGAGGAGCTGATTTCCGAACCGAATACACAAACTTGACCGAGAATATGATCGAAATTAGCTTTGTCTAACCAAAAATGGTAGCTAGATCAAGAAGATAGTCGAAAAGCAGCTGATCGAACCGAGAGCTTGTAGGATTCGACTGAAAACCTCAAAACTAGTCCAAGTCCCACAAAATCTGGGATTTAAATTTTGAATCTTCACCAAACCAGAATGATTATGTTTCCTCCCAACCTTTGACCGAGAACTTGTGAAAAATTGACCGAACTAGCAAGAACAACAGCAACCAACCACGTAACCACTGAAAAATTCACTAAAACACAAATAAAAGATTAGTCATTTTCTTGAAACGATATCATGTGAGCCACGAAAACACGTTTCTTGGCTCTGATACCAATTGTAAGGATCAGAATACTTAAAACACGATATCACGAACTAGTAAGGTTGCGGAATAACTTTACTAGTTTGATTCAAGAACAAAGATAAAATAATAAGAATGACAATCAATAAAATAAAACAATACCGATCACAAGTCTTGATTAACAATAGAAACCTTCAAAGAACACAAGATGATTGTCGTAAACCCTAGGTGGCCGGCTCCCTCCTTCCGAAAATTAACCACCTGTCAATGGAGATATGAGTTTGTTTATATACAAACTCATATCCTACAATCTAGGAACCAACCCACCTTCTAACAAACCCAACCCAATTACATTTAAGCCCATTAAAACATAAGTCTAGCCCAACTAACTATTACATACAAATAGACCAATCCCAAAGCTAATCTAATACAAAAGCCTAATAAAAACCCGAGCATACAATAAGTGTGACAATGTGACTCGTCGGTGGGACCCGAGCATCAAAAACCAATAAAACCGGCAAACTGGGAATCACGTATATAGGCGTAGTATGTCAATTAAGGTACTAGATGAGTCTAGTAGCCTTGAAACACCTCACAAACATCACACACAAGGTTGAGTCTCGAAACATTGGTGATTAACTGAAAACTATTACGTGTTGCAACTTACTTGCGAAACTGTTATGTGAATTTAACTGTGTGATCGTGAATTGATATACGACATGTTTTTACTTGATTTTATTGAATTTGATGTGGTAAAATTGATGGTAATAAAGGAAAAGTTAAATCATTGAAAACCATGACCAAAACATCAAAAAACATGAAAAGTCAACAAAAGTCAAAGGGGTTTTGCTGACTAGAGTTCTAGGCGTATCGCCTAACTCAAACCCTTAGGTTTAGGTGATACGCTAGGAAGCTGTTTTCCAGCAAAACCCTAATTCCCACTATGTAAGCACCATTAGCCACAACCAACCTCATTTACACAACCTAAACGACCATAAATCGTCTCATAACTGTTGTTCTTGTATCTTTGCTCCAACCTACACATTTTGAGCGTTTTTGCTTGAAGATCCAAGTCCATTTCATCTTGTTTCATCATTAGCTTTCGGTACGTTGCTTCTTGTTCAACTTCTGTTGAAAAAGCTTAAAGCTTTGATATTTATGTTAGATCTAGGGTGCTATGATGATGAATATGATGATCCATGCATAGATATTGGGTTTAGAAGTTTGCATGCGAGTAAATGTTTGATTTTTACGTATGATTGTTGCCATGGATGCTTGATAATGCTAGATCTAGGGTTCATATGCAATCAAGTTGTTAACTATACGTAAGACCTTTGATAAAAATTCGATTTTGATGATCATGCATGATAGATCTAGGATAAATGTGGTTGATTGAAAATGAATCTATGATAAAGTTGCATGATCGATGTTAAGGGATGCATGGCGGATTATAAAGTTGTAATCTTGATAATTAATTGCATTAGAAATAATTTATTTAAATTATTTATGTGTCCAATACATGGGTCTATATTATCTAAAACATTCTATGAACTTTTTCTTTTTACCTTTTTAAACTTTTATTGCACTTTTTTAACATCTTATATTATTTATTTCTTTTTATGTTTTTTAAAATTTTCTAAAACTTTTTTATTAACTATTTGTTTTCTTTTTTTATCTCTTTTTTTCCTTTTTATTAATTTGTTAGTTTTTTTAATTTATTTTTGGTACGTTTTTTAAAATACTTTTATTACTTTTCTTAAACTTTTTTACCAAATTTGTTTAGAAACATTTTATAAACTTTTTTAAAAACCTTTTTATGATTTTTTTTTCTTTTTACCTTTTTAATCTTTTTTTACTTATTTTTACGCTTATTTTAATATTTTTTAACTTATTTTTTTCAACTCTCTTTAACCTTTTTATTAACTGTGTTTTCACCTTTTTAACTTAAACTTTACTTTTTTAAGTTATTATATTTTAAAATTTTATTAATTATTTTTTTATGTTTTTTAAATATTTTGTAACTTATTTTTCTAAACTTATTTATTTGCTTTTGTTAAATATCTTTTGTAAAATATTTTGGATTGTGTTTAAAATATCAGATAATAAAGTAGACGCTTTAACAACATTAAAATTAAAATTGAAGCATTAAAACTAACGTTGTAAATTTATCCTTTGGTGAATTGAATAACACTTGATGCATAACATCTAATACATATAAATAAATAATTAAATCCCATATTAAATTGTGTTTTTGAATTAAAAATATCAAATTTGGTGCTTAAATGTTTGATATATGAATTATAGATTTTTGAAATGGTTTTTGGTTTAAATTTGTTAAATACATAAATTTTGATATTTAAATCGTGTTTCAAACGAGAATTATAAAAATATGGTGTTTTTGGTGTTTAACTGTGAATTTTAGGTAATTGGTGGGTCCGTGGTGATTTTAGAAGAATTTTGAAGAAAAAAAATGAGAGCGGAAACGGATTTCGTATGCAAAAGTTATGAAAAAAATAATAATAAATAAACAAAATAGATTATTCCAACTCCCTTGTGTTTTCACGGCCCACCAACGAAAAGAAGGCCTAGCAGCTGAAGATTTTAGCCTAGAAGCAGCCCAACGCAATTAAAAAAATCGAAGGACACGAGGATCGAACCCGTAACCTGTGATCAACAAGCGAGAGGCTTACCACTAGGACAACAACTGATTCTTGTTTGGTCCTGTTTTGAATTCTATATAACTTCTTCGTGACCAGGCCCAGATTCGGCCCAGCGACCTGTTGCATTTCCAGCCCTATCTTTCTCATAGTTAAACCATTTTAGCTGTCGTTTTTTGTATCCTTCACCTTAGAAAAACCTTAAAAAACCACTCTAAGCAATCTGGAACATTGGAGGAGGATCAACATATCAAGATTGGAGCTTTTGGGTTGAAGAATTGAAGATCTAAGCCTTCACGGTTTCCATTTTCATCTCGGTTCTTGCATTCCTACTCTTATTCTTGTTAGTAGTGATCATGTGATACTTCAAGTTCAGATTTTTATTACTTATTAACATGATTTGTGGTTGATCCTACTTTGTATCACTTGGTTTAATGAATTTAAGCCTAGTTTGACTTCTTGGTTTGACTTTTGAACATGAAAAATGTGATTTTGCCTTTTAGTTCTGTTTTGAATGCTTACAATGATCATGTATGTTTGATTAGCTTCTATTAGTAACATGTGATGTGAGAAATTTGATTTGGATTGGAGAACTCCAACCAATTTGTTGAATTGCTCATTGTTAATCTTTGACTTTTTTGTTTTGGTTAATACATGCTTAGAAGAACTTCTATATGATTATGTGATGCTAATTTGGGGCTGATCTTGTATCCATTTGTGTGATAATGAGTTGACCAACTCATTTTGCATACTAGGTGGTTGCTAGGCATTATTTGGTTAGTTGAAATACTTGGTCTTGACTTGCTTATTCGTGTTTAGTAATGCTTAGATTCTAGGTGTTTCAATTCAGATTGCACATTTTAGGGCCCATTTAGGAAGTCCTTTTTAGTGCGGCCACCTATTTCGTGTACTTTTAGTCCGCTTTGACCGAGTCGATTAGACATTTGGGCAATTTCACTTAGTTGTTATCTGGAATTCAAATTAGGACTACCTTAGTGATTTGGATGTGTCTATAGTCTTAGTCGCCCTGGTTGTCATCATTCTTTGGATAGTATTCGTGTTGATTAGTCTGATTAAGGGTCAATTAGGTCTAGAGGATTCCTATCCGAGTGATACCTTCTCTTACTGAATTCCAATTTTAGGTTTCTTTTGTTGCCTTTTTAGTCATCTTAGTTTTAGTTCAGCTAGTTTTCGCAATTATTTCATCATTAATTATCATTAGGCTAAATATTAGCGAAGTCCCATTATCGAGAGCCTGCATTTGCGTCCACGGATTGATACCCGGTACTTGCCGACACTATTATGCATTCGATGAGTTTACTTGCCCATAGCGTGTAGTTGGTCACTCGGAATTTACATTTTAAAACTTGATTGCATTTTTATAGTCACGATTCTACACGTCAAGTTTTTGGCGTCGTTGCCGGGGACGCACATATATTGAGAAAGTTCGGAGCTAGTAGTTTAGCCACTTGTTTGCTTTATTTGTTTACTTGTTTTTCTTGCATGTTTTGCTTTATTATGTTTTTCTGCTTTTGTTTTTCCTTTGATTTTGTTTAGTCATTTAGGTTAGCTTAGTTTCCTTCCATCTGTTTTTTTCCGTTGTTTCCTTTTGTTTTCGTCTTTTTATGCGCATACGTCGTCGCCGCAGCTGATTTTCGTTGTTATCTGAACCTGAGAGAGTTTTCCATCGACTTCGACGCGTAGAGGCATTAGCAATGGCCGCACCTGGAGATCAGAGACGCACACTCGCAGATTAGACGCGACCAAACATCGATAAGTTCCAGCCGAGTGTCATTCGACCGACTGTTAAGGTGCAAAATTTTCAAATTCATCCTCTGATGATTAACATGATTCTTAACTCTGTTCAGTTCGATGGGTTTCCCAATGATGACCCGATGACTTATATCGCTAACGTTCTCGAAGTCTGTGATACTTTCAAACTCAATGGGGTCTCACCTAATGTTGATACCTGAAATGTGCGTCGTGTGAAGTATCGATCAAAGACAAGGTTCAAGCCAAATTAGGGTTGGCCGAACCTGGTCCGAACCTGAGGATCGGACCGACCGAACCTGGGGTTCGGAGGAGGTTCGGCCAGTCGGGTATATATAGAAGTTTGAGCTTTGTTCTTGTGGATTCTGAGCGTGCGAGATCTCTTAAGTGTGTGTTTCTTAGTGTGTTTCTGTGATTGTAATTGTTCTTTGTAGATCAATAAAACAATCATTTAATTACGTTTCGATGTCCGATTAGCTAGATCGAGTAGACGATCCGATGCTCACGCATTTTCACCTAATGCCATTAAAGTGCGATTATTCTCGTTTTCACTTCGTGGCGCACGAAGGCGTGGCTTCAGTCCCTCCCACCCCGATCAATCACCAAATGGGCTATTTTGACACATAAATTCATCTCAAAGTATTTCCCTTCATCGAAAATCATTATGTTTCGAAAGAAAATCTATTGTTTCATGCAGGAGGATACTCAAAGCTTACATGAGGAGTCATGGTATTGAGTTGCACAAGCAGATTCTGATTTTCTATAGTTGTTTGCATCCACTCACATGCCCGACAGTCGGCAGTTCTGCTGGTGGCACTTTGAGCAACAATACGCCTGAGGAGGCGCGTGATTTACTTGAGGAGCTTGCTTTAAATGGTTATCAGTGGTCGACCACGAGAGCTAAGCCGACCCAACAGAGAGGAGCTCTGTAGGTTGATCCAATCACAACTCTATTCGCATAGGTCGAGGCGTTATAGAAAAAATTAGAGAAAATGTAGGTGATTCAGCAGCAGGTGAAGCACTGCGAGTTGTGCTCGGGACGCCACAACATTACACGTTGTCCGATCAAAGGTAGCACCGGTTTTATCGAGCAGGTCGACTACATGGCCGGCCAGGCCCACCCACCACTCAACACGTGTAACTACAATCTGGGGTGGCAGAACAACCAAAATTTCAGCTCGAACCCGCCTAGTTTTCAGCCGAGACCGCCACCGAGGCAGTAGTGTTTCTATAACCCAGGGGGTAATAGACAGATCCCGATTTAGACAGAGGATTTAGGTATGAAGAATTTGACCGACATGATGTCTTAGTTTATTATTAACCAGAATGAGAAAACTTCATAGCATAATGATCACATGATTTCGAGGACTGAGCAACACATAGCAATTGTGGCTAAAGAGTTGAGCAACTTAGGAACCTATTTGCTCAATATGGAAAGAACCGTGGGCCAGCTCTCAAAATCAATATGAGAGAAAATCAGGAGGATTGCCAGGAAACACAGAGCCAAATCTAAAGAAAAATGTTAGTGCAATCTTCACCGTAAGCGGCAGTATCACTCCAGACTTAGAACTAATAGTCGTTGCTGAGCCGGTTTCTGAGTAGAGTGATGATGAAATAGACGAGGAGATTGAGGTTAAGGTTCCTAGGCAGGTGTAAGCTAGACTAAGCCCATCAAGTACTACACGTCCCATGGAACCGGCCAGAGCTTACATTCCATACATTCCATATCCAAACAAACTTAGGAAATATGAGGTAGAGTATCATAGGAAATTCATTGATATGTTAAAGCAGTTGCACATCGACATTGGGCAGTTTGTCTGTTAGGAATGCTCTTGCAGACCTAGGTGCTAGCATAAATTTGATGTTATATTCTCTATTTAAACAGCTAGACCTAGGTGAGTGATGTGCTTCAAATGTAACATGTGTTTACATACATTTTCACACACATTTTGGTTACTCGCTTATTCCTGTGTATTCTGATATCAAATTGTGTAGTTTTACCGAAAACATGATTTCAAGTAACAAAGTGTTAAAGTAACGAATTTCGAGTAAAATACATGGTTTACTTTGCATTTATATGCTTTGGTAGGATCCATGATATAAAATGGAAGGAATACAAGCTTTAACGGAAGTTGGATTGCAATCGAGTCGAAGCAAGCAAGCAAGAAACGAAAAATAGCAAAATGTTGTCAACCAGGACCCCTCGCGGTACGCGAGTGGCATACCAAATTTCTTCGCGATACACGAAGGAGGGAAAGAGGCTAGATAGGTTCTTGAGGTTATTCGGAACGTTTTTTGTTCACGAGCCGTTACCAAATTCAGTCCCGGAACAACCCGTTTTCCCGGAACAACCCGTTTTCCCGGAACAACCCGTTTTCCCGAAACGGGCTGTTACGTGCATAGTACGCAGAAAACCCTAATTTTCACTATAAATAGAACGTTAAGTTTCTAATCAAGGGGTGTTAGAGCATATCCCTATGTTGCATTGTGTCTCGTGTATTTTATCTAGTCTAGAGCGTCTTTGTGAGTCAATGTAGTCAACATACCTAAGGGCCGTACCATATGGTCCGCCGTACCATATGGTCCGCCGTACCCATTGGTACGGACGTACCAACTGGTCCGCCAGATGGTTCGCCTACCTGTATGTTGTTAACTATAAATAGTTCGTGTTAGAGAGAGTTCAAGAGTTCTCTCATTCTTCATCTTCTTAACTATGTGTTCTGAGTGTGTTTCTCTCTCTAGCTTATAACTCTTTGTGAATCAATAAAGCCAAGTTTTATTTACGTTCTCGTTTCTCAATTTACCGAATCTAGCAGTAGTAAGATCCATCCATGGTTTTACAAGTGGTATCAGAGCATTTGGTTGCTCTACTGCTGCGATTTAGTAAATTTTTGAGATTTCTAGAGAGAGAAAGTTGGGTTTTGGTCGTTTTTCATCAAATTTTCGCAATTCTGAGTGTTTCAAAGATCAAAAATGATTTCTGAGTATTCCTAGAGTGTTTTCGAATCTCTTTGATTCATATTCCAATAAAAAACGTCAAAAAGTTCGAAAATTCAGTCGAATTTAGCGTGGTACGCCGTTCGTACGTTTGAAGAACAACTGGTACGCCTTTAGTACGCAAGGCAATATTCATCAGTTTCTAGTACGTTGGAATTTGGTACGCTAGGAAATCTTCAAGTTTGGTCCACGACGGTTATTCACTGGTACGCTAGCAGTTACGCCGTACCAAATTGGTACGCTGATTAGTTTGGTACGCAGCTTATTCTGGTATGTTATCTGATACGATGAGATCTGGTCCGCTGAGTTGAGCTGGTACGCTGGGTTGATCTGGTCCGTATAGTGATACGTTGGTTAATTTGGTACGCTGAAAGATTGTTTGGTACGCTGGCTGTAGATTGAAAGTCTCATAACTTGTGCATCGTAAATCGTTACGAGTGCCATAAGTACTTGAATCGATCGTCTCAACGAGATCTACATTGTTTGTTTAGATTTGATCTTAAAAAACAAACTCTAAGACCTTCGTTTTTGTCTTCGAAGTTGCTTTTTAAAAGATGTCTGATTTTCACGCATTGGCAGCTGTTCAATCTTCATTACAGAGTCTGATGAATTATGATAATGAAATTGGAACAAGTCAGAAAGTTCCCAAATTGCTAAAATTGGAAGATTTTCATAATTGGAAGCAACGATTTGAAGCATATCTTAACGCACTTGATGTTGATCTTTGGATACCAATTGAACAAGAATACAAATATCCTCAGAATAATGGACAACCGGTCATGCGAAGTGATCTTGATGAAGATGAGCGGAAAGCTTATGCACGGGAAAAGAAAACGTATGGAAATCTCACTATGGCATTAAGAAGAGAACTTTTGCATCAGTTTAAAACTTGCACGAATTCTAAAACTTTATGGGATGCATTAAAAGATAGGTGTGCAGGAAATGATCAGTATAAGAAAAGTCAAAAGAAAGTCTTGTTAAAAGAATTCGACAACTTTCAGCATTGTGAAAAGGAAAGTATTTCAGATCTGGTTTCTAGGTTTTCATATCTTGTTAGTGAACTTGGGGAACTCAAAGTTACCAAAGATGATGATGATTTGAAAGAATTTTTTTTGGAGGCATTGCCGAATAGCTGGGAGAATTATGTTCTGTTACTGACGCATGATAATGACTATTCTAAATGGTCTTTTCACAAATTAACTGGAAAGTTGCAAGCTCGTGAGTTAGAAATGAGGGTGAAAAGATCTGCACCTGCTCTCAATTAGAATCCAGAATTGTATTATGGAGATAATTCAGCCACTGTGAATGCTAAATCAAAATTACATTCTGACTCAAGTGTTACTCCGCCGTTAACAGCGTTTCTTGCTGGAAAGTTAGAAAATACTAGTTATTCTTCAGGTTGCTGTTTTACTATTCCTGATAGATCATCAAGCAAGTCTACTCCTAATCAAGCAACCAAAGATCTAGCTGCTTTGTTGTCTGCTTTCATATCATCTTCGTCTGGTTCAGTTTTTAGTCAAGTTGGTCAATCTATATTGTTTGGAGATGATTTAAGTCAGCTGGATGAAGATCAATTGAGTAAACTCGATCTAGAATGGCAATTTGCTATGGTAGTGGAGAGAGGAAGGAGATTCATGAAGAAAAATGGTAAGTCATCTATTTTTCAGGGAAATAAACTTGGTCTGGATAAGTCAAAGCTTAACTGTTTTAAATGTTCCAAATTTGGACATTTTGCTCGCGAATGCAATCAAACTTCATCTAAACCAATTTCTAAACCAAGTACTTCGAATAACCATGACCATGATAAAGATGAAAAAGCTTTGGTAACCGAGGAAGGATATGATTGGGCAACGGATTTTCTAGATGAATCTGCATTTTTGGTTCACTCGCCAGAAAATTATGCGTTGATGGCTACTGTGCAAGTGGACTCAAGTGATTCTGAGACAGAAGTGAGTGGTTATGAATCCGTGTGTGAATTTTGTTCACAAAAGATAGTTGAATTCAAGCTTTGATAAAGGAAAAGGAGTGTCAACGTGTTAAAATCAAAAGAAAGGATGACGAGTTGGAAGGTTATGTCAAGAAATGTCAAGAAATTGATGCACTTTACAAAAAAAAAATGAGTTGTTACTCAAAGAAAAGAGTCTGTTGGTGAAAGAATTAGCAGATATTCAGCAAAAATTGACAGACGATTGTATTCATATTGATCACCAAAAGTCACAACTGCAACATGAGAATGATGAGTTCATGAAAAAAATTGTCAGTTAACTTCTGCTAATGAGAATTTGGTTAAAGAGGTTGAAGAATATAAGTCACAAGTTAAAGATGTGAGTGAAGATTTTGAGAATCTACTTCAAAAATCCACCGCAAGAGTAGAAGCACTTAAAACATCTAATGATGAACTTCATAAAGCTTTAGATGTGGTTACTGCTGAAAGAATTCAATATCAAATTATTAAGTCAGAATTGCAAGATAAGATCACTACTCTGAAGAAAGACAATAGTTTGTTAACCAAAAATGTTGAGATCTACAAGGAAAGAGTGGAGAATATTACAAAAAAAGTGCATGCTGCTCATGCTAGTATGAGAAGAGAAAAATCGTTGGTTAACAGCATATCTGAGAAATTGATTCAATCAGAAAAGGTTGTTGCTGAAACTCAAAAGATCATAGCAGATTTGAATATTGAAATCTTGGATCTAAATCGTCAATTGCATAATTTAAAGAATTCTCATTCTTTTGCAAGTTATTTGTGTCAAGACGATAATTTCAAGCAGGTATTTGGAGGCGATGATTTCAATAAAATTCCGCATCCTGTTATTCAATCTGATGCTCTAGCTGATATTCATTCTTCTGATATAACTGGAGATTATTCTGAATTTGTGTCTGAGAAATCTGAGAAGAAGAAACCAAAAATTTCAAACAAGAAAGTGGAGAAGGATGACAGTTTAATTGAACAATATGTTAATTTTGTTTCTGGTGGAACTTGTGTTATTGATAAAGATAATTCTGATGATAAGATGGTGGAGACAGCTGAGAAGATAGAGTCTGAAGAAAAGTTGGCTGCTAAGCTTGTTAAAGCTAACACTTTGAAGGGTATTAAAGCTAAATTTACTGAGGTTGCTAAAGCTGGTCCTTTAAGTTCTCAAATAGATATTTCCACACTACCTGGTTACAAACAAGCTGGTTTGGGTAGTGAAAGAAAGAAGGTTACAAAGAAGAAGAACATGCCAAAGAAGGTTCAGAAGGAAAAGAAGGATACAAGTTTAGATCAAATTTATCATTTGGCCCAAGTGTTTATCTCTACCATGGAAAAGGGATTCCGGGGTAAAAAACAAAAGAAGGATGCATCTGAAGATACTTCCCGAGCTGGTCAACAGATCAGAGAAGCTTCGTCATCTGATTCCAATGCTACTCCTCGAAGTCCTACTTCACAATGGGTTCATTCTAATCATTTTCAGGTTTTTGATAATGATTTTTATGATGAGTTTCAATCTGATAACAGGTATCATGCATTTCAAGGCAAATCACCATCGAAAAGATCATATCGCTTGTGTTATCAATGTCGTCGAAAGGGAAATATGGCACATAATTGTCCTGAAATTGCAAAACAATATTTTTCAAACAAATTTGCCACTATTATTGATGAATCTAGAAAAAATTTTACAGAGTCCACACCATCCAAATTTTTTTTTACAAAGAAACCATTTTTCAAAAATGTTTCAAAATCTGGTGGTTCATCACGGGATGATGACTCAGTTCATTATGATAAAAAAAATGCAGTGGCGACCTAAAGTGGTCAGCAAGGCTGCAAATGATTTTGTGGAAGACACTGGTCGACCAAAAGCTGTGTGCTTCGGGTCATTTGAATACTAACATTTAAAACCAGTGTGCAGGTACTTCAAGAAGACCTGTCAGTGATTGTGAAGTTCAAGCTTCAAGCAATTGCTGATAGTGGAGTTTTCTGCTTAACTTAAAATTTAATGCTTCATATTTCTAATCTGAAAGTTTTTCTGAAAGCTAAAAACAGGAAGGTATCAGTATCGATTGGTTAATTTTCTTTCTTTTTACATTCTGTATGTAGTTTAGGGGGAGAAAATTGAAAAACCAAAAATAGTGTATTTGTGTTTTATTTGTTAAAATGAAATATCCCTAGTGTTTATATTTTAAGAGAAATTGAAAAACCAAAAATAATGTCTTTGTGTTTTTTTTTGTTAAAATGAAAAATCCAAAAGTAGTGTTTTCATTTTAAGGGGGAGAAAATGAAAAAATACAAAAACAATGAAAAACAGAAAAATACAAAACATTGGAAAATTTTGAAATTGTATCCAACATATTTGAGAAATGATGGTACATTGGCTTACGTGTCTGGCTCATAGATAAATTAGATGAAAAAGCCATTAAGATCATTGTTCGATGTGCTTGGTAGGCTCGGCATTAACTCAGAAAGTATTCAGATGTGATAAACATTCAATACTAATTCTTGACCAAGTGGACAACATCTTGATGCGTATCTCAAGATATCAAGAAAAAGATATGTGAAAGAAAAATGAGAAGTCACTGTGTATACATGTGTTCATTTTGCAAAGATTTAAACTTGTTTAATTTTCTTTATTTTGTCAAACGATCGGACTTTCTTTGCGTATCGAAAGATCGACCTGATTGTTGTTCGTTTGACATTATGCTCTATTTTCTTTGGTGTTTTGTATAACTCATCGGACTTTTTCTGCGTGTACGGGAGTACCGACCTGATTTTTGTTGGGTTATACAATTTCAACTTGTTTTATTTTCTTATTTTGTTAAATCCAAGGCCATATCTGCGTATCGAAGGATCGACCTTAAGGTAGACGATTTAACGTTCTTATTTCTTTTTGCATGGAACACAGTTGACGATATCAGGAAAATAATCACTATGTGATAAATCACAAGTGAAATCACAAAGTGTAATATAAAATGCATATCTGAGAATGTCTGATAGTGTGGGGTACACTGGTCAAAGCAACTTAATCAATACAATAACATATCCAGATGTTATGAGTATGATTTTGCCTGAGTTTAAGATGGATAAATTATACCAGTAATCGACATGAATTTTGTGCTGAAACAATTGAAATTGAAGTGTAGTTCAGCATGTCATGACCAATATGATCCCAAGTTGTGATCTTTCTCGCAAAAAACAAAAATAGAGTGAGATTATGTATTTCATTTCTGTATTGCATTTATGTTTCATATCTGAAAAAATCCAAAAAGATTTTAGGTGTGTTTTAGCATAAACTTAGAAAAATCAAAAAGATATTTGGTGTGTTTTGATGTAAAGTTTCAAAAAGCTAAAAGATTTTGTTTCTTATTTGTTTTCGACCGATCGATACAAGATACGAAATTATGATTTCAAGACTATATCTTGGATTCTCGAAGAGAAGTCTTGTGTCAAGATTAAATTAATTTTTCATAAAAGAAAAAGAAAGTCGCGTTTCTGTCTTCTGAAATTGCTGGTTATCTGAGTGACAAGACTCAAGCATGGTGAAAGGGGGAGTATATAATATCTTTCACAAGTGGATCTTGAAGTTTAAAGAATGTTCAAGATTGATCCAGCCATGTAAGCTCTATTTCTAACAAAATTTCAAGTTAAAGATCGGATGCAGCGATGCTGAAGATTGAATACTGAAGTGTAGTTAGATAGATAGATACATAGATACACTACACGTTAAAGGGGAGTTTGTTAGAGCATATCCCTATGCTGCGTTGTGTCTCGTGTATTGTATCTAGTCTAGAGCATCTGTGTGAGTCAATGTAGTCAACATACCAAAAGGAAGTACCATATGGTTCGCAGTACCATATGGTCTGCCGTACCAGTTGGTATGGACGTACCAACTGGTTCACCAGATGGTTCGCCGGCTAGTATGTTGTTAACTATAAATAGTTCGTGTTAGAGAGAGTTCAGGAGTTCTCTCATTCTTCATCTTCTTAACTGTGAGTTCTGAGTGTTTTTCTCTCTCTAGCTTGTAACTCTTTCTGAATCAATAAAGCCAAGCTTTATTTACGTTCTCGTTTCTCAATTTACCGAATCTATTAGTAGTAAGATCCATCCGTGGTTTTACAAGGGGTTAGCCACTTTGACGAACCAGAGGACGTATTGCCAGTTCCAGACGAGTTCCAGGAGCAAGGAGGAAGCGATCGAAGTTCCAATTTGCGATTATAGTTAGTTTCAATCATTCCTATCGTTATAAACTTTCGATTTCGGTTTATGTTTGTCAATTTCATGATGTTTGGATTGTCAGAACCTATTTTGTGTTTAGTTTCTGCTATGAATAGCTAAACTCCACCATCATCTTGGTGGGGATGACTCTTGTAGTACAATAATGATGAATGAATGATTATCTATGCATTTTGTTTTGAAACATTGATTCGATTGATTTTATTTTTATTGATACATATGTGTGTATGATTCCTATGTTTGTTTTATCAATGATGTGGTTTTGGTAGGTTATAGATTTTGGCCAATTCTGTATCTTGGTTAATCTATCTTTAGGTCAATAGGGTTTACGAATGCTAGTTAGCTTAGGGTTATGTTTTGGAAGAAATATAAATCATTGATTGAATGAATATGGTTATCTTGTGTGTTGTTAGGACTAGTTATCATAACTGATTCTAGGACTATAGTAATCTTTCTTATCTTGTTATGTTTCATGCGTTAGTTAACACTATTGTGGTATAAAATTGGATAATCGATTGCTACTTAATACTTTGATGATTGATTGATGAGCACTATGTTAGGTTTTCTAAGATGTGTGTCTATAGCATCGTAGGGTTCCTATTCATTGAGGTGTGTTCTCTAACGAGAGCATATCATGTGTTTCAATTCCATAGCTGGTTTATAAGAAGTTAGGTTTAATCTAGCGAGGTGCCTAGCTATCCTTAGAAAGAGTTGCATAGATAGTTATTCATGATAGTTGTTTGGTTACAAGAGGATTCGATATCAAGATGATGTCTTTAATTATATCTGAATTCCTATTTCATATTATTGTTCAATTGGTGATTTTTTCCTACATAATAATATTGCTATTAGAAAATGTGTTAGTTGTGTTCGACACCCGATTCTAGCTATTAGGATTTATACTACAAGCTACGATAGGTACACTTACCTGTTTGCATGTAATTGATTCCTTAGTTATATTTAGGTTTATAAATTTAAAAATTTTGTGCTGAAAGTCCCTATAAATATATATACAACTCACGTGCATCAAAGAGTTTTTGGCGCCATTGACGGGGACACACAAATCTCGAAAACAATCTTGGTTAGGTGTTTTTTCACCTTTGATATTCATTCCTATGGATACTCCAGGAACGTCCATCAGATGGTACAGTTGCCCATCCGTTGCACTCTCACGGTCTTGTATCGCGAAACTGGAAACTAAGGCAACTGCCTTTGAAATCAATCCTGGTTTCATCAATCTACTCTAAAGCAAAGCCCAATTCTCTGGTTCTGCAGGGGAAGGACCCCTTCCTCATCTTGATAGTTTTGAAGATCTTTGCTCTACCTTCCAAATCGAGGGATTCGCTGAAGACGATGTCAAACTTTGCCTATTCTTATTCAGCCTCAAAGGAGCATCACGAAGATGGCTCACTTCTCTTAAACAAGGTTCAATCACAAACTGGAAAGACCTTTCTACTCGCGCTATTGATAAATACTTTTCGCCGTCACTCATTAGACTAATCCGATATCAAATTCTAGCGTTCAAACAACAAGAAGATGAATCTTTCTACGATGCTTGGGAGCGATACACATCAATCATTAGGAGTTGCCCTCACCACAGATTCGACGACGGATTACTGCTGTCCACATTCTACTGGGCGATATTTCCTGAAACTCCTATACCTTTAGATATGAGCACTGTTGAAAAAGCTCGAGAGATAATAGAAATCGCTATTAATAATGAGTGCCATTGGCCAACAGATAAACCTCATCTTCGTCTAAACATTTCTGCTCAAATAGAGAAGATATTCTGGAGCTTTAACAGATTGCATTGGGAACTCAACACTTATTAAAGGTAGCAGCTACACAACAGAACGGAGATATGATAAGAGTGATGACAGAACTCAATAGCCTTAGGGAGGAGCTCCGTGATCTAAGAAATTCCAAACCCTATAGAGGCTACACAGAGACAGTCAACATAGCTATAAGGAGCGGGAATGTTACAAATAAGGAAGATATTACTAAAGAAACCAAATACTCAGAAGAAGGTGAATAAAGAAATTGAGAGGGAAAATCCGGCGGTAAAGAAAAACTCAGCTGAGGAACCAAAAAAAGCAAAAGAGAAGTCAGAGGAGTACAAACCACCATTGCCATTTCCTGAACGAATGATAAGATCTAAGGAAAAAGCTCAATATAAGAAACTTCATGATCTTTTCAATCCTTTAGAAGTTCGCATACCACTTCTAGAAGCCGTAGAGCAAATTCCTAAAAACGAAAAGTTCTTCAAGAAATTTACAGCTAATAAGAAATTTTTTGAAGGGATATCCCTCGTCACTCTAAATAAAGCGTGCACTGCAGTCTGCTATAGAACTTTACCTCGAAAAAGAAAAGACCCAGGTTGCTTCACAATTCCTTGTCACATTCAAGGGTGTGAAATCAAGAACGCCCTCGTTGATCTAGGAGCTAACATAAATCTGATGCCCTATGCGTTTTTCAAAAAGCTTGAACTAGGAGAACCTAGGCCGACACAAATGAGTATTCAGCTAGCAGATCGATCTGTCAAGCATCCAAGAGGAATAGCAGAGGACGTAATGGTCCAAGTCAAGAATTTCACATTTCCGGTAGATTTTGTCATTCTAGACATGGACGAGGACAAAAATATTTCAATGATCCTTAGACGTCCATTCCTAGCCACTGCACGTACCCTAATCGATGTTCAAAAGGGATGACTGACTCTCAGAGTGGATGGAGAATCTCTCTCAATCGACATCGACCAAAACCTGGAGCACGACCCAAATCAAGATGATATTCTATATTCCCTTCAGGATGAAATAGTGAACTGTGGAGAAGCACTAGAGGATGAGCTGGAAGTCGAACTCGAGGAGTTGGAAATATAATACAACCAGACCCCGATATTCCATGCTCGCCCACTAAAGAATGCGAACCAGAAACACTTAACCTAATCTTCAATGAGGATACTAATTGCTATGCCTTAGAGGATTCTTCAGAAATCAACATGAAACCCTCGGTGGAAGAGCCACCTGAGGTAGAATTAAAAGAACTCCCTTCTCACTTGGAGTACACGTTTCTCGATGAAAATTCTAAGCTACCTGTAATCATTGCCTCAGGCTTAGAGCCTCACCAAAAAGAAGAACTTATCGAAATGCTTAAACGAAATAAAGAGGCTATGGCATGGAAGATTATGGATATCAAGGGCATTAACCCATCTTTCTGCACCCATAAGATACTAATGGAAGACTCGTACAAGCCTGTGGTCCAACCACAGAGGCGACTCAATCCCAACATGCAGGATGTGGTAAGAAAAGAAGTTTTGAAACTTCTAGATGCTGGATTAATTTACCCAATCTCAGATTCTCCATGGGTAAGTCATGTTCAGGTTGTTCCCAAATAGGGGGAATGACAGTCGTAAGGAATGATAACGATGAATTAATTTCGACAAGAACTATAACGGGATGGCGTGTATAAATTGATTATCGTAAGCTAAATGATGCCACTAGGAAGGATCACTTCCCGTTACCCTTCATGGATCAAATGCTAGAAAGACTAGCAGGACATGACTACTACTGCTTCTTGGACGGATTCTCAGGATACTTCCAGATCCCGATCGCACCCGAAGACCAAGAAAAGACCACATTCACGTGTCCTTACTTCACATTCGCATATAGGTGTATGCTATTTGGTCTGTGTAATGCCCCTGCTACATTCCAACGTTGCATGATGGCTATTTTTGATGACATGATAAAAGACTCCAAGGAAGTATTCATGGATGATTTTTCAGTATTCGGAGATACTTTCGATCAATGTCCAGCCAGTCTAGAAAGAGTCTTCGCACAATGCAAGGAAAACAATTTAGTACTTAATTGGGAAAAATGTCACTTTATGTCACACCCTCAAATTTCCACATGCGGGGTTTATACCGCGAGGCGGGTGACAAACCAGGATCCGAGTCATTAGTCATACTAAACCATAAAAACACACCACAAAAAGTTTAAGAAATACGGAAGCGTAAAGGTAAGTGAAAGTATTGCGCAAAACACGCGCCCTCAACCCAAACACGAAAATAAACTCAAACGTAAAAGTTGAAATGCAAATTAAAATGTTCAACTTTCATGCAATATGCGTCCTAGCGTGCTCGTATCTCAAAGACCTGCAAAAGACATGCTATGTGGGTCAGCGCAAGGCTGGTGAGTTCATAAATGTCAACGCAAGAAAAATAAATGTTTGTAAAGATGTTTGTAAAATGTTTGTACCATGGTAATCATAATAGTAATTTTAGCTAGCAAGGCCAATAATGCTATCACTATGTCGTTCACAACCGAAGCGTGACTGCTTGTGTTTGTAATGCCTTCCACCATCGCCTAACACGGACGATAATGATACTGTCTATGGTAATTTTACACCCGTTCGACATCCAGTCGAGTTAGAGCTACTAACGCGGGTGGGGTTTGTCAAACCCAGTATTACTACCAAAGATTACCTCGCTTTCTCATAAACTAACGGTTCGAAATGTAAGGACTTGCAGTTCGTGTTATGTGTGCACATACGTGATCAGCCATACAATCATATTACTATAACTGTTTTTAGCATGCTCTTTTCTCTAACTGAAATACTCAAGAGAAAAATGTTCGAGAACTCACCTTTGGGAGCTCGGCAAGAAAGTTCAAATAAAACTGTTGATGAATTCCTACGAATCACCTATATGTCTGTGAACGTGTAAGACTACAGTGAATGAACTACAAGACTGACTCAATCGACCCTGACGACACGTTGGTGACTCGTTAATAATTGGGTTTGTTTGTTCGGTTAATATTTTCCAATTATAACAGGTAAACACATGTCAAACGTTTCTAGCATGCATTCTAGTCATCTCAAAACGGTAACAAGAAGCACATAATGTTTTCACGTTTAAATAATTATGTTAACCACATACGAAATCATTCATGATATAGCTCGACTAATAAAGTTCCTAAGATCACACAATTCACATCATCTTTTTAACATACGAGATACATTGCGGTGTCATTAAATCATTAAGTACAAATTTTATAGAAATTTAATTATATAAATTGCGTGTCACATAATTTTCCTTAGAATAACCCTCCCATGGAAACATACAACTTATTTATCACTAACACCATGTAACACATGCATTATACCACTTAACAGAAGGATTGAAAGGCCAAAATAAATCAGGAACAAAAAGGCAAGAAGGCTGCTGGGCGCCAGGTTCGAACCTGCGACCCACCAGTCCCCACACATGGATAGTACCAACCAGGCCAGTTTCCACTTTAACAATTAATCCAGTTACTAACTTATTTAACTTGTATTCCTGTGTTCATCCCACTAATAGAATCATTCGAAAAGAAAAAAAAATAAAGGTTGAGCGCAAAGGGTTTGAACCCCCGACCCGTCGTTCTCCACCCACACATGCCACCAATTAGACCAATTTGTATTAGTGTTAAAAATTTAGTTTGAATCATATTTAACCAGTGAGTTTAGTATGCTTCATCTTCATCACAAAAAAAAAATAAACTTAGTATACTATTAATCACGTCGAACCAGTCCCCATCGAATCTATATTTTATCACCATAATTCCCTTTATCCCCAGAGCATATAACATACATCCTAATTCATGAAGCAATTAGCAAACAACTTGGAGGAAATCGAGATTTTCTACTAGTTCACAGTTTCATACAAAAATCACATAAAACATTCACGTAGTAAGCACCGCTCGCTATCGATTACTGGCATACACATGAACATTGGACTAACCAGTGGCCTACATGGATTTAGCAAGTATACGACGTCTCGGGTTCTTCAGAATCTTGAAAAGAAAGAAAAAAAGCAATGTCGAAGGGTTTACCTTTGATTGCGGTGGGTTCCTACACCCCTCGAGATCGGTTGCTTGGGTCACGACGACGAAGCAGCTTCCTGGATGTGCAGGCTTGTCGACCGAAGAAAACAGGGAGAAAGGAAAACTTGGATCGCGAAACTGGGAGAAGGAGTTGAGGGACTACGATTTATAAGAGAAAAGTGGGGAGGGGTTTGGGGTGTTTGTTGAACTCACGATCGGTACGGGTTTATCCAAATTCGAATTTCAAAACTTCAACATTAGCATGGGATGGTGCGTTCTTTATTTTACTTCAATTAATTAAATTTTTTTTACTCATTAATAATTGATGACGAGTGTGAAAGGTTTACAGCCTGCACACGTATTCTAGTAATTACCACAAATCATGCTCGAGACTAGAATTGTTCGGTGTTCGTCATTCGAGACTAGCACATAATATTACTTAAGGATGCACACTTATCTAAGTCAATATGCAAGATTCCGTAAATCATATAATGTGAATTGCTCATTGTGTTCGTTCGTTTGCATTTTAGAAATTTGTCACCAACGATTAGGACCGACTCAATGTGTGTGTGATTGTTCGTGAACTCGATAACTCATCTAACACTCCTATTAGATGTATGAATGCATATGTGTTTGATATAAATAATTGTTCGTGTTCGTCTAGAAGATCACCTGAATTCGCCGGGTGTCACATCATCCCCTTGTTGAAGGAATTTTCGTCCCAAGATCGTTGCTTGTTCGCTAGACACAAAGAAAATAAAATTTTCAGTTGTCACATCATCCCCTTGTTGAAGAAAATTTCGACCCGAAATTTAGGTTGTACCTCTATTGGTCGTCGCTTGTTTGTCGAAGAGCTGTGGGTACTTCTTTCGCATTTGATCTTCACGTTCCCACATGAACGCTGGTCCGCGTTTCGAGTTCCAACGAACTTGAACTATCGGGATCTTACTTCGTTTGAGCGTCTTGACCTCACGATCCATGATTTCGTCCGGTTCCTCGATGAAACGCAACTGTTCATCGACTTGGATTTCATCTAGTGGTACTACTAGACTTACATCTGATAGACACTTCTTCAGGTTTGACACGTGGAAAACATTGTGTACCCCACGTAATCTCTCTGGTAAGTGTAGCTCGTACGCTACCGGGCCAGCTTCGCTGACAATTTGAAATGGTCCAATGTAGCGTGGGTTCAGTTTGCCACGTTTGCCAAAGCGTATGACACCTTTCCAAGGTGACACTTTTAAAAGAACTCTGTCGCCAACTTCAAACTTAAGTGGTTTTCGTCTTTTGTCTGCGTAACTCTTTTGACGGTCTCTAGCCGCCTTCATCCGGTTCCGAATCTGAATTATTCTTTCTGATGTCTCAAGTACCAGCTCTGGATTGGTGAGTTGGCTATCCCCAACTTCCATCCAGCAGATAGGTGATCGGCACTTTCTCCCGTACAGTGCCTCAAATGGTGCTGCTTGAATGCTCGTGTGGTAGTTGTTGTTTTAAGAGAACTCCACTAGGGGTAAGTGAGTCTCCCAACTGTTCCCGAAATCTATAACACATGCTCTCAGCATGTCCTCAAGTGTTTGAATAGTTCGCTCACTTTTTCCATCCGTTTGAGGGTGGTATGCCGAGCTCATATCAAGTCGTGTACCCAACCTTTTATGCAGTGATCTCCATAAGTGTGAGGTAAATCGGGCGTCCCGAACCGAGATAATGGAGATTGGCACCCCGTGCCTGGAAACTATTTCCTTTACGTAAATTTTAGCGAGCTTCTCAGTCTTGTATTCTTCCTTGATGGCCAGAAAATGCGCGGACTTTGTCAGTCGATCCACGATTACCGAAATAGTATCACAACCACTAGGGGTCTTTGGTAACTTTGTAATAAAGTCCATTGATATGTGTTCCCACTTCCACTCGGGAATTATTGGTTGTTGAAGTAGCCCCGAAGGTTTCTGATATTCTGCCTTAACCTTGGAACACGTCAAGCACTTGTTCACATAGGTAGCGATGTCTGCTTTCATGTTTGGCCACCAGTAAGCTACCTTTAGATCATGGTACATCTTATCTGCACCAGGATGGATTGAGTATCGAGATTTATGAGATTCGTCCATCACGAGCTTACGTAAATTTCCGAAGAAAGGGACCCATAGTCGTTCTTGGAAATACTTTGTGCCATTAGCTTTAGTTTCTAACTGTTTGTCCATCCCACGCAGCAATTCAGCTGCTCGGTTCTCATCCTTCAATGCTTCGATCTGAGCGTTGCGGACCTGATTAGGTAACCCTGCGTGTATTGTGAGTTGCAATGCACGAACCCGCTTTGGTTTGGCATTTTCCTTTCTGTTGAGGGCATCGGCTACCACGTTAGCCTTCCCCGGATGGTACTTTATTGCACATTCATAATCGTTTAACAGCTCGACCCACCGACGCTGCCTCATGTTAAGTTCTTTCTGGTCAAAAATGTGCTGCAAGCTCTTGTGGTCCGTATAAATTGTGCACTTTGTACCATATAAATAGTGTCTCCAAATCTTTAGTGCGAAAACCACAACTCCCAACTCTAGATCGTGAGTGGTGTAATTTTTCTCGTGTACCTTCAACTGCCGAGAGGCGTAAGCAATAACTTTCTCGCGTTGCATCAATACGCAACCGAGGCCCTGGATGGACGCGTCACAGTACACCACAAAGTCTTCTGTTCCCTCTGGCAGGGATAAGATAGGTGTAGGGATATGATCACGTATAAATAAACGTATGTCCAGAAAGTATTTAAGCCTACGGGGTTACACGTCTCGACACTAATGTATTTGTATTAATTAATTAGTTAATTAATATTTATCACGAACATTTAACGAGGAATCGTTAAAAACTAACGGTTAATTGTTAACAGGGGTGTTAGTTGTAATTAGAGAGAGTTAGAATTGGATTGCAATTAGGAGAAGGATGGGGATAAGGCCTTAGGGCCGAATTCGTGGATGGTCCCCATCCCAATCCCTATCTTGTTTTCCAAGTCTCTAAACACTATAAATAAACCTTATGGGTTTAAGGTTTAGGTGCTGCATTTATCTGATAAAGTGCAAAACCCTAATCTCTCTCTTTTCTCTCTCTAATTTTCGGCAAAAAGAAAAGAACCCAAGGGGTTCGTTTTCTTGTGTGGTTCGACCAAAGCCTGCATCAATAGGAGTTCGTGATCAAGTACTAGCATACGTACATCGGTGTGTCGTGTGTGCGATCGTAGAGGGATTTACTTCAAATCCTAGAAGATCTTCTCTTGCTGAGCTAAAAAGGTACACATCATCTATCCGGTTAGTTAGAATAATTCATAGGAAAATATCCGCTGTGTACTCGTGCTTATTTGATAATTAGTTATATAACCCAACAGTGGTATCACGAGCCACCTATGATTTTAATTAATTACCGGGAATAAAAACTTGGAAGGTGGGTAACCAAATCAAGATTCTAGCTTTTCGATCCTCTTAAAGTCGTGTTTTACAATTAGAAAAAGGTTTCGCAAATTGGTAAAAACGAAAAACCCTAATTCTGATCGTAAACGTGTTTACGACCCGCCGTTGTTTACGATCGGAACCATTGTTTCCAATCGTAAACCCTAGTTTACGACCCACCGTTGTTTCCGATCGGAAACCTATGTTTCCGATCGCAAACCCTAATTCCGATCGGAAACCCTATCGGATATCGTAAACTCCAGGTCGCCGTAATCGAAAACCGTAATCCCGATCGGAAACCCTAATTTCGATCGGAATCGAGAAAATGGATCGAAAATCTCTAGCCGAATCGGAAACCCTTATTTTAGGTCTAAAAATTCGATTCTTGTGATCTAAAGTTATAAACCCATGTTTTTTTTATTTGATAATTGTTAAACAACATGTTGTACCTTTATTTTAAATGTTAAAAGGAAGTAAAAACCATGAAGTTTCATGTAAATCGTTCATGGTTATTACTTAGATCAAAGAGAATTAGAAATTAAAATTATATTAGATAATTAGAAACCCTAAGATTATGTGATTATTTGTGATAATTGTAACATAATAAAAGGTTTTATTGCAAATTTATTTTATGAAAATCAAAATTTGCTAATGATCTATTGGAATATGATTTTGTTTATAAAAATAAAATTTGTGTCCTAAAACTCAAAAGAAACACCGGCTCACCCATTTGAACATACTCTAAGAGAGGTATAAGTCGGGTCGCCATGCTTCCCTAAAGTGGGTAGGTTTTTAATTGCAAAAGTGCAAACCTCACCCCTACGCTTCTTTGTGTGTTGCGAATGGAGCTACCAAGCTCTTTTGATTTGGAAGACAAACTAAGAATTTTATAAACACACTATGTGGTGAAGATGTGCATGAATCTTCACACATAACATTTTTGATCACACATCAAAATTGTTTTGACCCAAACCAAACTTAAGACTATTCCATCCACCTTGAAAAGGACACTTGTGGATGTCATCTTACTCATTGGTACACAATGGTAAAATGGCATTTACATGGCAAATTCCCACTCATTGGTACACAATGGTGGACAATTTGCGCGTTCTTAGTTGGACGACTTAAAGCGAGCTAGGCGGTAAGACCCTTGGCCCGTGGCAAAAGATGGGATGAAACATGACTACAAATTACTTGGTGCAAGATTCACAAATATTATTTGTAGGTCCCATAAAATCTAGAAATTGTACTTGGAGTACAATTATTAATCGTCACTTACCTTTTGAATGCATCATTTCTAGCAGATCAACTGATGAAATGATGGCATGTCAATTGGATCCTAGCCTTAATAAGCTTAATTGTTTAAAAGTGTTTAAACATTGGGTAATTAAGTTTATTAAGGAAAATATTATCGAAAATACTGATTTTTGAACTTAATCTGTTTTGTAGATAGCAACAAACCCTCCTCAAAACAATGTTGGTCATGCTTTTTGTCAAATGTTTGAAAGAGAAAAGCTGAATGGATCGAACTTCAATGACTGGTACCGTCAACTGAGGATCATCCTTAGAGTTGAACGGAGGACCGATGTCCTTGAAAATCATTGGCCAACCAAGCCAGCTGCTAATGCTACTGAGCAAGAGAAAGCGTTCTACAATGCAGAGTATAGCAGATACGATGAGGTTGCTTGCATGATGATCTCGAGTATGACTCCCGATCTTCAGAAGCAATACGAATTGCATACACCTTGTGATATGATCAAAGAGCTAAAGAAGATGTAATAAAAATAAGCTGGTGTTGAATTGTTCGACCTAGTTGTGGAACTCCATGACTTGCAGCTTGAAACTGGTAAATCGGTCAGTAGTCATGTGCTCAAGATGAAGAGCTACTTTGACAAATTGGAATCGCTCAATTATGGGTATAATCAGGTTGTGGCAGTTGGCATGATCCTCAAATCTCTTACGAAGGATTTTGAGGGTTTTGTGCGCAACTACAACATGCATAGTATGACTAAGACTATACCTGAGCTTCATGCTATGCTTGTCGAGTATGAAAAAATGATTCCTAAGAAGGCCACTGAAACACCCCAAGTTCTTATGATCAAGGGGGGGGGGGGAGATCCAAAAGGCTAAACGACCGCAAAAGGCGAAGGGCAAGAATGATGGTAAGGGAAAAGGCAAGGCAGTTGCGCTTGTTCCTAAAACCAAGCAAACCCCTCAGGCCGCAAAAGAGCATCCATCTAAAGACCAGATCTGTCACCATTGTGGTGAAGTTGGACACTGGAAGAGGAACTGTTCTACCTATCTAGCTGAGTTGATGAAGAAGAGAAAGAATACTAGCGGGGCTAGTACTTCAGGTATCTTCACAATTGAATTATTTTCCTTTTCTAAGTGTGATTCATGGGTGTATGACACTGGCTGTGGAACTCACATCTGTAATTCATTACAGGGTCTTAGAAAGAGGAGGAAACTGAAGCCTAGAGCTTTGTAGTTGTACGTGGGAAATGGTTTGCCAGCAGCTGTGGAAGCTATAGGAGAATATCATTTAATTCTGCCTTCTGGGTTATTTATTGTATTAGACAATTGTCATTATGCACCTTCTATTACTAGAGGTGTTATTTCAGTTTCTTTGTTGAACAACCAAGGATTTATTAATGCATTTAATATTATCGGTATTTCAGTTTCTAAAAATAATGTTCATTATTTTGATGCTATTCCTTGTGATGGCATTTATGAAATTGATATGCGTGGTTGTGTTTCAAATAATTCAATGTTCGCTGTTAGCAAACGAGCCAAAACAAGTTTGGACTCTACCTATCTTTGGCACTGTCGTCTTGCCCATGTTGGCAAAAACCGCATTGAAAGACTTCAACGTGAAGGGGTCTTATAATCAAATGATGGATCATTTGATAAATGCGTTTCCTGTATCTCAGGAAAGATGACAAGAAAACCCTTTCCGAACAAGCCGCAAAGGGCTAAAGAACTACTTGGACTCATTCATACTGATGTTTGTGGCCCATTTAGACATGTGTCAAGAAAAGGTGCTAGCTACTTCGTGACTTTCACGGATGATTTCAGTCGTTATGGTTATGTTTACTTGCTTAAACATAAACATGAAGTGTTTGAAACATTCAAAGAGTTCAAGAATGAAGTAGAAAATCAACTCGGAAAGACCATCAAGATCCTTCGATCGGATCGTGGTGGAGAATACTTAATCCAAGAGTTTAGGGATTATCTTAAAGCGTGTGGAATTGTCCAACAGCTTACTCCTCCTTACACTCCTCAGCACAATGGAGTATCTGAGAGGAGGAATCGAACCTTACTAGAAACGGTGAGGTTGATGATAAACCTTACAACTCTCCCAATATCATTTTGGGATTTTTGCTCTAGAAACCGCTGTACGCGTTCTAAAGATGGTTCCAACCAAGAAGGTTGAAAAGACACCGCATCAATTGTGGCATGGAGAAGTCCATGTGTTGTCTTACTTAAGAGTCTGGAGATGTGAGGCACTTGTGAAGCGTGATACGCCTGACAAACTACAACCCAGGACTACTAAGTGCATCTTCGTGGGATACCCAAAGGAAACAACGGGTTACTACTTCTACAATCCTTCCGAAAATATTGTTCGTGTTGCTCGATATGCGGAATCTTTTGAAAAGAATTTTATAGCTCAAGAGAACAATGGAAGAATTGTAGAGCTACTAGAAGATGTGTCACCTTCTGAAACAACTAGCAATCATCAACTTGGGGGGGGGGGGATGTTCAAAGTGATGAACCTCAAGTCGATGATGTTGCGATTCCACTTCGTAGATCCGAAAGGGTCACACGTAATCCGGATAGATGGATTGGTCTAGTCGAATCCGAGGAAAACATGTCAGGAGATCTCGATGAGCCTCCGAACTTCAAAGCTGCATTATCAGATCCAGAATCTGACAAATGGCTTGAAGCTGCGAACATGGAAATGAAATCCATGAGAGATAATCAAGTTTGGAACTTGGTTGATCTTCCTCCTAACGCGAAGACCGTTGGAAGTAAATGGATCTTCAAGAAGAAGACCGACATGGATGGATATGTACACACCTATAAAGGTCGTCTTGTGGCGAAAGGTTATACTCAACGTTTTGGCGTTGACTATGATGAGACCTTTTCACCGGTAGCTGACATTAGAGCTATTAGGATTCTCTTAGCCATAGCAGCGTACTATGACTTTGAGATATGGCAAATGGATGTTAAGACTGCCTTCTTAAATGGCTACTTGGATGAAGAAGTCTATATGGATCAAACTGAAGGGTTCATTGATCCAAAACATCCCAACCAAGTATGCAAGCTTCAAAGGTCCATTTATGGACTAAAGCAAGCATCGAGGAGCTGGAATAAACGGTTTGATGAAGAAATCAAAAGGTTTGGTTTCGTTCAGAATCTCGATGAGCCATGTGTATATCGCAAAGCTAGTGGGAGTAATGTTACTTTCCTTGTCTTATATGTAGATGACATATTGATTATAGGAAAACACATTCCAATGTTGCAAGATGTAAAATCCCATCTTGGAAAGTGTTTTGCCATGAAAGACTTGGGAGAAGCAGCATTCATTCTTGGAATCAAGATCTATAGAGATAGAACTAAGCGGTTGATTTGACTAAGTCAAAGTGCTTATATTGATAAGATCTTAAAGCGATTCAAGATGGAGAATTCCAAGCGTGGTATAGTACCTATGCAGGAAGGACTTGGTCTATCGGTCAAAAAGGTGCTTCTACACCTGATGAGGTAAAGCGTATGCAGAGAGTCCCTTATGCTTCGGATGTAGGCTCCATAATGTATGCGGTGAGGTGCACTAGACCTGATATAGCATTTGCGCAGAATATCGTTAGCCAATTTCAACAGAATCCAGGTGAAAGTCACTGGACTGCTGTTAAGACCATTCTCAAGTACCTACGGGCTACTAGAGATTTGTTTTTGGTATATGGGGGAAATCCAGATCAAGAGCTCAAAGTGAGCGGATACTGCGATGCTGGATTTTAGACTGATAGAGATGACACGAAGTCTCAGTCTGGGTATGTCTTCGTTCTGAATGGAGGCGCTGTGGATTGGAAAAGCAAGAAACAAACCACAGTTGCTATGTCTGCAACAAAATCTGAGTACATTGCTGCTTCAGAAGTTGCAATGGAGGCAGTCTGGATAAGGAAGTTTATTTGTGGGCTTGACGTGATCCCTACAAGTAACTTGCCTATTGATATGTACTGTGATAATACTGGTGCATTGATCATTGCCAAAGAACCTGGAGTTCAGAAGGGCGCCAGACACTATTCCAGGAGATATCACTATGTTCGTGAGCAGATTGAACTAGGTGAAATCAGATTACTCAAAGTTCACACAGATATTAACTTAGCTCATCCTTTCACGAAAGCTTTGTCGAGGCCGAAGCTTGAAAGGCATGCCGAGGGCATGGGACTTAAATTAGCTAGTTAAATCATGTATGTCTGATGTTCGGTATTTGGATAAGGGATGTTAAACAACTTCTATTTATATAATGAAATAAAGTACTTGATATGTTTGATTTCATTTAATAGTAAATTGTGTCCTATATTTGCATGTTTAATCCTTGAGTACTTGTCAAGTATTCTAAATTGTCCATTGTCAATTAACTATATGGGAATATAGTTAAACTAAGACAAATCTGAGTGATTGGTAATATTCTTGGAATATATAATGGATGGTCCCACCAAACTCACATGGTATTCATAGGATGCATATCGGACTACCCCACTAACGAATTGTCACTTTATGGATCGTCGTCATTAGGTGAAATTCGTAAATGGTTGCTTTATTTATCCTTAGACTTGAGATACAAGCAGGTCATGCATATATGGATTGCACCTACTTGATATAGTTCTAACTATCCTGAATAAGGTAGTATAAAAGGGCTATTTTCAGTAAGTGTAGTGAAGTATGTGACTGGACACGTGTAGTCAAGAGGATTTGTTCCTTCAGCTTAAAAGTTGAAGCAGATACCACTGGGCCCCTCATTGGGACTAATTAAGATGTTTGCATGGCAATGCCCAAATGAAATCTAGATGTGTCTCGATTTGAATTTGGTAATCTTTAATTAGTTATGGAATGAGAAACAGAATCGTTAGAGTATGAAATGACTTGATCCATATTCATATTTAACAACGGTATCGGTAACAAAGGGATAGTAAATGACTGTACCATTTAAATACAATTTGAGAAACTATACTTAAATATTTCCGAGAGCATTGGCGTGTTGCTAGACGCTAACCAATGTTATTACCTTTATTATTACGAGCTCAAGTGGGAGTTGTAGGAATATGATCACATATAAATAAACGTATGTCCAGAAAGTATTTAAGCCTACGGGGTTACACGTCTCGACACTAATGTATTTGTATTAATTAATTAGTTAGTTAATATTTATCACGAACATTTAACGAGGAATCGTTAAAAACTAACGGTTCATTGTTAACAGGGGTGTTAGTTGTAATTAGAGAGAGTTAGAATTGGATTGCAATTAGGAGAAGGATTGGGATAAGGCCTTAGGGCCGAGTTCGTGGATGGTCCCCATCCCAATCCCTATCTTGTTTTCCAAGTCTCTAAACACTATAAATAAACCTTATGGGTTTAAGGTTTAGGTGCTGCATTTATCTGATAAAGTGCAAAACCCTAATCTCTCTCTTTTCTCTCTCTAATTTTCGGCAAAAAGAAAAGAACCCAAGGGGTTCGTTTTCTTGTGTGGTTCGACCAAAGCCTACATCAAGAGGAGTTCGTGATCAAGTACTAGCATACGTACATCGGTGTGTCGTGTGTGCGATCGTAGAGGGATTTACTTCAAATCCTAGAAGATCTTCTCTTGCCGAGCTAAAAAGGTACACATCATCTATCCGGTTAGTTAGATTAATTCATAGGAAAATATCCGCTGCGTACTCGTGCTTATTTGATAATTAGTTATATAACCCAACAATAGGTGCACTTCATAGCTTTTGCTTAAGCAATTAAAATGCCTGCTGATGCTTGTCATTCCACTTAAAACCGATGCATTTCTGTGTTAACGTTATAAGGGGCTGAGCAATCTTCGAAAAGCCCTCTATGAAGCGCCTGTAATACCTAGCTAAACCCAAGAATTGTCGAATCTCAGTAGGAGTCCTCGGTGCTTCCCAGTTTTTGATCGCCTCGATTTTTGCCCGATCAACATGGATTCCATTTTCGTTAACCACATGGCCAAAGAATTGCACCTCTCGAATCCAAAAATCACACTTGGAGAATTTTGCGTATAATTCCTCCTGCCGTAGTAATTGCAAAACCAACCGTAAGTGCTCCTCATGCTCTTCCTTGCTCTTCGAATAAATGAGAATGTCATCAATAAAAACGATGACAAACTTGTCTAGGTACGGTTTACACGCCCGATTCATGAGATCCATAAATACGACGGGTGCGTTAGTTAGCCCAAATGGCATAACCAGAAATTCAAAGTGACTGTATCTTGTGCGAAATGCGTCTTGGAAATGTCTTCCTCCTTCACACGTAGCTAATGGTAGCCAGATCTTAAATCGATCTTTGAGTAATAGCTCGATCCTTGAAGTTGGTCGAACAGGTCGTCTATGCGAGGCAGAGGGTAGCGATTTTTTGATAGTGACCTTGTTTAGTTCTCGATAATCAATACACATGCAGAAAGTCCCATCTTTCTTCTTCATAAAAAGGACAGGGGCTCCCCATGGCGATGTGCTAGGTTGAATGAAGCCTTTATCTAAAAGCTCTTGCAATTGTGTAGATAATTCCTTCAGTTCAGATGGGGCTAATCTGTAGGGAGCACGAGCAATTGGCGCTGCACCAGTGGCGAGTGAGATTTCAAACTCAACTTGACGATGGGGCAGAAGACTAGGCAAGTCCTCCGGGAAAACGTCAGGGAAATCGCGTACTACAGGAATGTCTTCTACCTTTCTCTCTTCCCGAGCACTGTCAGTTACTAGTGCCAAGAATGCCGTGCATTTTTTTTTCTCAGACATTTTTGCGCTTTCATAAAGGAAATAATTCCTTTGACAGTACCGCTTCTTTCACCTTGAACAGAGATGGCTTCCCCGTTGGGAAGTGGAATACGGACGACTTTGTTGTTGCAGACGATCTCAGCATTGTGGTCAGACAACCAATCTATGCTGATGACGACATCGAAACTTCCGAGAGGTGTGAGCATAAGGTCGATATGAAAACTATGGCCAGATAGTTCTATCCTACATTGCTTGTAAATGTGTGTTACCCTCACTATTTTTCCATCAGCCAATTCTCTAGAATAAGCAATTTCTAATTCTACTGGTCCGATCCCTAGCAGTTTACTAAAGTCTTTTGATATGAAACTTTTATCGGCACCCGAATTAGAAATAACATTAGCAAAGCAGTTATTTAGAGGAAACTTACCAGTCACCACATTGTTGTCTTTCTTAGCATCTCCTTTGCCAATAGTGAATGCTCTGCCCCTAGCACCACCACTACCACCATTGTTATTATTCTGCTTCATTTGTGGGCAGTCTCGTTTGATGTGGCCTTCTTTTCCAAAGTGATAGCACCCCTTTTGCTGATGGTTTGTCTGAATTTCTCCAAGACAATCTTTGGCGGCATGGCCTATTTTCCCGCAACATCGGCATTGAAACTTCTCGCACTGACCATAGTGATGGTACCCACACTTGTTACACTTGGAGTACTTCCCATTATACTTTCCTTGATTGCTTGAACCACCTTGATTGTTACCCCGATTGTTGTGATCATGCCTTCCCTGCTTGTGCGGTTGTTGCTGAGACGATGAAGACTTTAAGTCACTGTTTTCCCATTTCCTTTTGTTTTCTGATGCATTAGCAAAGGCACTTCTTTTTGGCAGAATTCCCTGATTCAAAGATGTGTCGGTTAGCTTATGGGCCATACGGATGGCCTGTTGTATAGTAGTAGAGTTACTTGAGACCGCCATTCCCTGGATTTGTGGGGCTAACCCACCAAGATAAATCTCGATGCGCTTGTATGCTGGTTGTATCAAGTTTGGGCACAAGTTTGCTAGTTCATCATGGCGCCGAGTGTAGGCTTCAATTTCTAATCCCCGCATCTTCAAATCCTGAAGTTCTCGTTTAAGCTTCTGTAGTTCATCTCTTGGGCAGTATTCCTCAGTTAATGCTGCTTTGAAATCATCCCAAGTCATGGCGTTAGCTTCAGCCATTCCTAACATCTGTACCTGTAGGTTCCACCATGTGAGAGCCGGGCCCTCCAATGTACTAGCAGCAAACTTCACCTTGTTTGCTTGGAGGCAATTGCATACAACAAACACCGATTTCGTCTTTTCAATCCAACGCAGCATCCCTACTGCGCCGGTTTCCCCTGTAAACGTGGGTGGCTTCCCATCCATAAATTGTTTATGCACGCTGGTGCCCGCACCTGCAATTCATAGCAGTAGGCATGTTCTCGATGAGTTGGCATGTTAATAGAGGGGTAAAATCTTACCTTGGTTTTGCAGTGGGTGTTGTTGTTGGTAGGCTGCCAGTGCTGCATTGACCCTGTTGTTCACCAATGTGTTGATTTGAGCCGCAGTCAGGTTAGCAGGGTTTCCACTTCTACGTCCCGACATTATCCTTTCAATCATAAATATCCAAGATGAGACAAAGAATTTAATGCAATATATCACCCAGATACATACACACAGCACAACGAATTTAACAGCGTTTGAACACAACATAATAAATTAAATGGTAATTTCAATTCAAATAAATTTGTAACTAGTTCACAAAAAAATCCAAAAATTCATAAATTAATATTCGAAGTACTAGTTGATGGGAACAACCCGACCCATCTAGGTTCATGAGTAAACATCAGTATCAACAGAGGAGATATCTGAATGGTCATCGTCTGCAGGTTCCTCTTCCTCCAGAGGTTCTATCTCCTCTTCGGGCTCAATTTCTTCTTCGGGCTCAAGTTCTTTCTTCAGGCTCGAGTTCCTCTTCGGGCTCGAGTTCTTCTGCAGGCTCTGGTTGTGTAGGTTCTATATCACCCTGTTAGGCCAATAACATTAATTCCAGATTCTCCATTCTATCCCTATGTTGTTCTAAATCTTCCTCACTGGGCTTGGATTCATCTCTTTCAGTATGAAACTCGTGTGTAAGGTCTCGAAGGTCTTTTTGTAGTTCATCAAACTGTACCAACAACCTTCCATGTCCCTCGTCAGTCAACCTCACATCCTCTTTCAGTTTCGTACAACGATGCTCTTGTTTCAGCAACCTCTCATCTTGAACGCGTAATTTCCCACGCATTTCCTTGTTCGCCATTTTTAGCTCTTCGATTGAGGCAGCCATTTCCTGACACTGCTGAGTTGTTTTCCCCCATTTAGACATAAGGGATGTAACGACTCGTTCCAGGGGATAGAGTATTCGAGGTAGGGTCCATGGCCACATGTGTGCATTTGGCTCCTGGGGAAGTGGAGGCACTCCTTCATTGCGGATCATCATGTCCACTGCGAAAGGATACCAGGCCCAGTTATCAGGTGCGGATCCATTGTTGTTTGTCGAAGGGGTAGAGGAAGGAGCGGATGATGAACCAGCCATGTCTGTATAGTATATATAAATATTTATGTATATTAAAATGCTTGTAATGGATGAAATATCGGTATATAACTAAATCAAGTGTGTGCCCTCATTTATGACTAATGCAACTCTAAGGCTATAGTTGGCCTAAATGCAAGACCGGGTTCACTATAACCAATGGCTCTGATACCAATCTGTCACACCCTCAAATTTCCACGTGCGGGGTTTATACCGCGAGGCGTGTGACAAACCAGGATCCGAGACATTAGTCATACTAAACCATAAAAACACACCACAAAAAGTTTAAGAAATACGGAAGCGTAAAGGTAAGTGAAAGTATTGCGCAAAACACGTGCCCTCAACCCAAACACGAAAATAAACTCAAACGTAAAAGTTTAAATGCAAATCAAAATGTTAAACTTTCATGCAATATGCGTCCTAGCGTGCTCGTACCTCAAAGACCTGCGAAAGACATGCTATGTGGGTCAGCGCAAGGCTGGTGAGTTCATAAATGTCAACGCAAGAAAAATAAATGTTTGTAAAGATGTTTGTAAAATGTTTGTACCATGGTAATCATAATAGTAATTGTAGCTATCAAGGCCAATAATGCTATCACTATGTGGTTCGCAACCGAAGCGTGACTGTTTGTGTTTGTAATGCCTTCCACCATCGCCTAACACGGACGATGATGATACTTTCTAGGCTAATTTTACACCCGTTCGACATCCATTCGAGTTAGAGCTACTAACACGGGTGGGGTTTGTTAAACCCAGTAGTACTACCAAAGATTTGCCTCAGTTTCTCATAAACTAACGGTTCGAAATGTAAGGACTTGCAGTTTGTGTTATGTGAGCACATACGTGATCAGCCATACAATCATATTACCATAACTGTTTGTAGCATGCTCTTTTCTCTAACTGAGATACTCAAGAGAAAAATGTTCGAGAACTCACCTTTGGGAGCTCGAAAAGAAAGTTCAAATAAAACTGTTGCTGAATTCCTACGAATCACCTATATGTTTGTGAACGTGTAAGACTACAGTTAATGAACAACGAGACTGGCTCAATCGACCCTGACGACACGTTGGTGACTCGTTAATAATTGGGTTTGTTTGTTCGGTTAATCTTTTCCAATTATAACAGGTAAACACATGTCAAAGGTTTCTAGCATGCATTCTAGTCATCTCAAAACAATAACAAGAAGCACATAATGTTTTCACATTTAAATAATTATGTTAACCACATACGAAATCATTCATGATATAGCTCGACTAATAAAGTTCCTAAGATCACACAATTCACATCATCTTTTTAACATACGAGATACATTGCGGTGTCATTAAATCATTAAGTACAATTTTATAGAAATTTAATTATATAAATTGCGTGTCACATATTTTTCCTTAAGAATAACCCTCCCATGGAAACATACAACTTATTTATCACTAACACCATGTAACACATGCATTATACGACTTAACCAGAGGATTGAAAGGCCAAAATAAATCAGGAACAAAAAGGGAAGAAAGCTGTTGGGGACCAGGTTCGAACCTTTGACCCACCAGTCTCCACACATGGATAGTACCAACCAGGCCAGTTTCCACTTTGACAATTAAACCAGTTACTAATTTATTTAACTTGTATTCCTATGTCCATCCCACTACTGTAATCATTCGAAAAGAAAAAAAATAAAGGTTGCAGCGCACAGGGTTTGAACCCCTGACCCGTCGTTCTCCACCCACACATGCCACCAATTAGACTAATTTGTATTAGTGTTAAAAATTCAGTTTGAATCATATATAAACAGTGAGTTTAGTATGCTTCATCTTCATCACAAAAAAATAAACTTAGTATACTATTACCCACGTCGAACCAGTCCCCATCGAATCAATATTTTATCACCAGAATTCCCTTTATCCCCAGAGCGTATAACATACATCCTAATTCATGAAGCAATTAGCAAACAACTTGGAGGAAATCGAGATTTTCTACCAAACAACACTGGACTCACCAGTGGCCTACATGGATTTAGCAAGCATACGATGTCTTGGGTTCTTCGGAATCTCGAAAAGAAAGAAAAAAAACAATGTCGAAGGGTTTAACTTTGATTGCGGTGGGTTCCTACACCCCTCGAGATTGGTTGCTCGGGTCACGACGGCGAAGCAGCTTCCTAGATGCGCAGGCTTGTCGACTGGAGAAAACAGGGAGACAGGAAAAGTTCAATAACATGCTTCCCTAGAGATACGATCTAAAGACATGTTCCATTACATAAGTCATTCCTCTGATCAATGTTTCTAAGCAACATAACAGGAACACCAACTTTCAGCACAAGACGATGATTTGGAATGCCAGATATATGTAAACAATTCAAGACGTCTGGTGAGTATAAGTTATGATCAACGTCGTCACCTACAATCTCATCTTGACATACAGAATCTGAGCTTAAATACTCATGTTCTTCACCGGGAACTAAAGAAAGCAGACGACCGTTGATATCATCGACAACCTCATTAGTTGCTGCGAGAATAGCTCTTTCAGACCAAAAATCTTGCTCAACAAAGTTGTCCAGAAACGATGGATAAACAAAATCGATAAGATCGCTAACCGGATCCGATGAATCATGAATAAAAAGATCATGAGGAATAACTATTTCTGACTCACCATCATTATCTCCGCTGGCTTTTCCCCCACCAATATCCAAAAGCCATTGAGCAAAATCACATGTTTCTTGTATCTCTGATGGATTGTTACCTTGAAGAAGATGCATGTTTTTGGTTAACTTTAGAACCTTGAACTCTCTCCAAATGTAAGATGAAGTAAGACAGGAAGTGACAACATCTTGATTTGAAGCGCCCTGCATAACGGGAAGAATATGTCTGAAATCTCCACCGAAAACAACAACTTTACCATCAAACAAAGGTTGATCCGCCATGTTAATATCGGTAAATAGAACATCCTTCAGGCTCTTATCTAGAGCCTCAAAGGCATGTTTGTGTATCATAGGAGCCTCATCCCATATAATCAACTTTGTTTGCTTCAATAATTCTGAAATGTCACTATGACGTGACATGGTACAGAGCGAGTCCTCGGTCAGATTGAGTGGTATGTGGAACCTAGAATGAGCTGTTCGACCTCCAGGTAACAAAAGCGAAGCAATACCACTTGATGCAACAGTTAAAACGATCTGATTCCTTGATCTAATTGAATTTGACAGAGTATTCCACAAAAAAGTCTTTTCAGTACCACCATATCCGTATGATTGTTGAGGTTTTCTTCCTCTTTTTATATCCAACAGATTTTTCATGTGTTGTCTGTTTTGTCTTGAAATGTTTAAATAATGAATTCTACCATCTGAAATGTTCGACAAAGGAGGAACATAATTGTTTATGTTCACTTGTGAAGAACATGACATTTGCATAGTCGCATGTGTTTTTCTCTGTGTTGATTGTTCCGTGCGAACCTTCATTTTTCCTTGATATCCATAGCTGTTTAAAAACAAAACATGAAAAGTTACAAACCGGACTAAAAGTTAGCCGAGTAAGAAAAAAACAAAAAAAGCGGTAGCATTCATGTATTTATTCATTTAAAGATAATTATGTAAGGCTATAATAATATTGTTGATGTTTTCGATGAATTCTAATAATTTGAGATAGATTAACATAAAGATAATTATGGAATGGTATAAAGGAAATTAATGAGTAAATAAACACAATTAATTTAAATGTAGAAAAAGTAGATACAATGTAACGATTTTATGGAACTAATTAAGGAAAATAAATTAGAAATTTGAAAACGATTTTTTTGAAAAAAAAATGGCGGCATGTGTTATTTTAAAGCTATTTTGATCTATTTTGTTAAATTCTAATTAATGTAACTATTTTTATACATTCGTTAGTTGAAAACTATTTTTAAAGATAACTAATTTACGTTTTTTAATCTATTTTTATCAATTCGAATTTTATAACTTTTTTGTTAAATACGTATTTTCAAACGAAGTTAGAAAGTTAAAAACAGTTTTATTTTTTAAAAATGGCCGCATGTGTTATTTTAAAACTAATTTGATCTATTTTGTTAGATTCAAATTAATTTACGGTTTTAATAATTCGTTATTTTAACACAATTTTAAAACACAATAAATTTTCGTTTTTTTTAATCTATTTTTTTAAATTCGAATTTTATAACTATTTTCTAAAATACCTATTCTTAAATGATTTACAGAACAATCAATTACAACTTATGTTTAAGTATAAAACAATTTATTTATATACTTGACAAAATGAACAACATAATTGTTTTGGTCAAAAACTGCCTAAGCAATTAGTTGATTAAACTTTGTAAGTGAGGTAGCGTGTTTAATGAAGGTAGCAAGAAAACTGCAAGTTTGGGTGTTGACACGAGGATGTAATGAGGGAAAAATCCAGGAATCCTTGAGTATCCTCAAGGAGCCTAGCAAAAAACCTCGGGGGCCGGTTCAAAGTACCTGCCTCCTAAAACTTTTATATAATGAAAGTGTTTATTACAAATGAAATGAGCTCGTATTCTAAGTGTTGCAGAGAGAATTCTGATCGTCGAAAAGTGTGTGTGTGTGCAAGCCTAGAGCTCGGTTTAAATAAAAAAAATTACATTGTAACAACCTATCCTAAGAACTAGCAACTAAGTCCATGTTTTCCTTGTAGCCGTTGAGATCTACCTAGTCCACGTTTACCTCAGCTGACCGGGTCTTTAGGACACGTGACTAATACTGGAGTCAACTTGTGAATAACAAACAAAGGAGGGAAAAATAATCGTTAGTAAATAAATATAATTCAGGATCCTTACAGTGAAGTGCTTGCGAGCTGCTCTGAGTATCCTGAAATCTGGTACCAACAATTGCCCCCAAATTTTTGGCGGTTGGCGCATGCGAGCCAGCTGTCGAAAATTTGAATTCGAGCCTTATCGCTAAGTAATTGTAATTAGAAAGGAATCAGCTAGACACAACTTCCTAGGCGAAGTTCCCGTTAGTTTTTCTTTTATAACCTCCTATTTGCTCTCATTATTCCGCACAGCTTTTCTTTTGGCGAAACCCTAGAGCTTCTCCCATCTTCTCCAGGTTAGTATTCACTCTTTCTCTTCTTCTTCGTCTTCGCCGATTATGGGAAAGAAACTGCTGCGATCATCGGCCACTATCTCCGACAAAGTGGTCGACGACTTCACCGACCAGGGACTCTTTCTGGCGACGAAGGAGGAAACCTGCAACTTTGATGATCGAAAGATCGCAATGTTGCAGCGATCTTCGAGCTTCCCTGCATCAATGTGGATAGCTTCGACGATCTTCCCCCCGTTGCAGCGGCCAACAAGCTGCTCTCACTGCAAGCTGTGGTTAACATTGTAAGTATAGTTTAATAATAGAGAAGTATGTTAAAATTGCAGTTAGGATACTTCCCTTGTTGATTCTGGTTCGTTTTGCTCCGGTACAGGGCATCGACAAGCTGAGCCATGAAGTCATCGATCTTGAAGGCAAACTAGAGACAATGGAGCAGAAGCTGGAAGCAGCTGAGCAGAAGCTGGAAGCCTCTGAGCTTAAGCTTGACCAGGCCACGCTCCGCCTTGAGAAGATGGGTAAGGCAGCTGCCAGCAATGCGCGCCACTACGAGAAGCAGCTCAAAGAAAGAGATGTTGCAGCTGCTGAAGCCCTAAAGCTGGCTGATCAGAATGCTCAATCCTCAGCTGCCATCAGCGTGCTTGAGTGCATGATTGAGATGGCAAATGCTGCGCAGGCTGAAGGCTTCACTCCAGAGAGCTGGTCGGTCAAGGATTGGGAGGTGAGCCTCAAAAAGCTGCTGGCCGAGAGGGGGGAGGCTTCTGAAAAAGCTGACAAGGAGGTTGAGCCGGAGGTTGAGAAGGAAGCTGGTGAGAAGGAGAAGGGCAAGGAGGTGAAGCAGGCGGAGGCTGCTAGTGATAAGCTGGGCGATGAAGGTAATATTGACTAGGTCGGAGCCCACTTTTTAGGTTGTTTGGTTTGGTTTGGTGGTATGTAGTTTTTTCAAAACAATGGTTGTGGTGAAACAAAAACAATGGTAGTTTAACTTTTGGCCTCAGGTGGAGGGATCTTGGGTTCCAAGACAAAGCCTGGGGTCAACTTCTTTTAATTTCCTGCATATATGACAATCTAGTAGTATTTTGACTATCATGGTGTGTTGCGCAAATTGTAATTACGTAGAAAATTTTTTAAAATATTTGAACGAGGATCCTATAAGATGCTCAAAAACTTATCAAGTTTTCCAAAATTAACAAACCATGACGTCAACTAATACTTAGTTAGTAATAAAAATATGTAATATACGCAGTACCAGTGTCACCTGTTCAAAAATACTCCAACCATTGAGATAGTCAGGATCTATGAGGATCCTTAGGAATCCTTAAGATAGACTTGGTGAAATCCCGATGAAACCGAGAATAAATCTTGAGCACTTAGGAATGAGTTAAACAGGGGTCAATCCCATCTTTGTCTTTTGAGGCACGAAATGCCCTATAAGTCTTGGGTCTAAGCCAGCTGGGGTCAAGCCCAAAAACTTGAGAGACACGAATGTGCCTAAACCTTTGTTAATGCGAGAACATTAAAAACCTTTGTTAATCTGAGGTCAAGCTCCAATACTTGGGACCAAGCCAACTGGGGTCAAGCCCAAAACTTGAGAGACACGAAAGTGCCTAAACCTTAGTTGACATGAAAATGCCAAAAACCTTAGAACCTTTACGAGATGACACGTCTGCCACCCATTTTGAAGTGTACTCTTAATTATCAGCCACCCTTGGATGGACTGGTCGCACCACCTTCAACCACATGCCACCACCGTGCGCTCCTAGTGAGGGTCTTGCGCTCCTGGCGATTCCCATTAGTGAACGAGAAGGTGAAAACCTCCTAAACCTTTGATTGCATTTAGAATGCTTTTGACTTAGAAGAGGTGATCAGCCTCTATCGTACGACAAGATGCTTAGAACACCTGCAAAATACTTCAAGGCTTGGTGAGGGGTGGGTGTTAGCTTGGCTAACACCCCTCCGATGCCTAAGTCAGTAACCATTCCGTAAAGATAATGATAAGAAATTGAAATGAGAATAAAAATCATACCTGATGTTTTTGGAGCTTACACAAGGATTTTCGGATATGCTCGGAGGATCCGGAGAGCACTTACATAAAATATAACTTCAAGTGAATTGCATTCCAAGCTCTTGGTAGCAACTCACCCTCCATAGTAGCCAGCCTGTATGCTCCCTTTCCAGCTTCCGAGTCTATTAGGTAAGGACCTTCCCATTTGGGTGCAAGTTTCCCATGTGCTGGATTGGTAGTATTTTGAAAAGCTTTCCTGAGTACCAGATCTCCTACTCGAAATCTTCTGATCCTGAGATTTCTGTTGTAGGACTTGGCTATCCTTTGCTGGTATGCTGCCATCCTAAATTTTGCTAGGTCTCTGATTTCATCGATTGTTTCAAGATCTTCAAGAAGTTCCTGCTTATTTGCTTCAAAATCCCGGCAGCTCGTTCTGGCAGTTGGTATCACAATTTCAGTGGGGATTACAGCTTCTGAACCAAACACTAAGGAAAATGGTGTTCGACCAGTAGCATTCTTGGAGGTCGTTCTGTCAGCCCACAATACGAAAAGTAGCTCTTCAGCCCATTTCCCTTTTTTATTTCCTAGCTTCTTCTTAAGATTATTGATGATAATCTTATTGCTCGATTCCGCTTGGCCATTAGCTTGTGGATGTATGGGAGTTGAAGTTACCATCTTGATGCCCCATTCCTCACAAAAACTAGTCGTTCTTTTTCCAATAAACTGAGACCCGTTGTCGCAAACTATTTCCAATGGGATTCCAAATCTTGTCAGGATAATCCTTTTTATGAAGGAAATCACTTCTTTTTCTCTAACTTGGACAAATGCTTCAGCTTCGATCCACTTAGAAAAATAGTCCGTCATAGCCAGCATAAAGACTTTTCCTCCAGGTGCTACAGGCAGCTTACCAACTATATCCATGACCCATTTCATGAATGGCCACGGAGATGATATTGAATGGAGCGGCTCAGCAGGCTGATGGAGGATATTGCCGTGCCGCTGGCATGCATCACACTTCTGAACAAAGGCCATCGCATCCTTCTTCATAGTAGGGCAGTAGTATCCTGTCCTCAATACTTTGGAAAATAGTGATTTGTCCCCAGTGTGATTGCCACAATCACCTTCATGAATATCCTGGAGTACTGCAAGTGCTTCAAGCTGCTCGAGGCATCTCAAGTATGGTCCTGCAAGAGATTTCTTGTATAAGATACCATTTATTATTGAGTATGGGATTACCTTTGTTCGTAAAAGCCTGAGATTCTCATTTTTGGGGATTTCTCCTTCTTTGATGAATCTCCTGATAGGGTATGTCCAGGATTCCTGAGGATCCTGAGAATCTATCATTTCTTGATCTGTATCTGCTGTGACGTCATTGACTTCCTGTTCTTCAATTGCTGGTGTTAAGATGTGAGCTATGGGAATCTTGACACCTTCTGGGATCCTTAAAGATTATGCTAAATTTGCCAAAGCATCAGCTTCTGCGTTTTCTTCTCTAGGTACCTGTGATATGCTGCAGTTTTCAAAAGATAATGCTAATTGTTTTACAAAGTCTAGATATTTGGTTAGCCTTTCACCTTTCACTGCATAGGATCCATTAAATTGGTTAGTCAATAACAAAGAGTCAATAAAAACTTGAATGTGTTGGATACCCATATCTTTAGCGAGTTGTAATCCTGAAATTAAAGCTTCATATTCAGCTTCATTATTAGTAGCCTTGAATTCGCAATGGATAGATAGAGGGATAATGTCCCCCTGTGGCGATTTCAGTAGCACTCCCAATCCTGTTCCTCTAATGTTAGATGCTCCATCTGTATATAGGGTCCAGCTGCCTGAAGCTTCTTCGAGCTGCTTGACCTCTGATTCTACTTCTGGCAGTATGTCGCTGCTGAAATCAGCCACAAAGTCTGCAAGGGCCTGTGACTTGATTGCTGTTCTTGGCTCATATATGATGTCATAGGCACTTAGTTTAACTGCCCATTTTGCCATTCTTCCTGACATTTCTGGTTTTCTTAAGACACACTTAATAGGATAGTTAGTTTTTACATAAATAACATGAGTCTCAAAGTAATGTCTTAATTTTTTAGAAGCCATGACGGGAGCTAAGATCAATTTTTCTAAATAAGAATACCTGGTTTCAGCATCTAATAATGTTTTGCTTACGTAGTGTACCGGATGCTGTTGTCCTTCAAGCACAACACTTACTGAGCTGCCTGAAACTGCCAGGTATAGAGATAGTGGTTCGCCCTTAACTGGTTGCATCAAGAGTGGAGCAGATGACAAATATTCTCTCAGGGAGCTCAGAGCTGCTTCATGCTTCTCACCCCATTCGAACTTTTTGTTCTTCTTCAATATGTCATAGAATTCTTTGCTCTTTTCGGATGATCTTGATATGAACCTGTTGAGCGCTGCCACTCTCCCAGTTAATCTTTGAACTTCCTTGACGTTTGTTGGAGATTTCAAATTTATGATTGCTTGGATCTGTTCAGGGCTGGCTTCTATTCCTCTTTCAGTAACCATAAAACCCAAGAACTTGCCGGCTCTTACTCCAAAATGGCATTTGGAAGGATTCAATTTCATGTTGAACTAGTCCAAGATATCAAAAGCAGCTTCAAGATCTCTAGGATGGTCCTTTGCTTTCTTCGATTTTACTACCATATCATCTATGTACACCTCCATGGTGTCCCCCAGTTGGTCTTTAAACATCATGTTGACTAGCCTCTGGTATGTGGCACCTGCATTTCGTAAACCAAAAGGCATTGCAATATAACAATAAATACCTGTGGGTGTCATGAAGGCCGTATCTTCCTGGTCTGATGGTTCCATTTGAATTTGTTGAAAGCCCGAAGATGCGTCCATAAAAGTTAGCATTTCGTGTCCAGCAGTTGCATCCACCAAAGAATCGATGTGTGGTAGAAGGAATGGATCTTTTGGACAGGCCTTGTTTAGGTCTGTGTAATCTACACATACCCTCCACTTACTGTTTTTCTTCTGGACTACCACCACATTAGCTAACCATCGAGGATATTTAACTTCTCTAAACATTTTTGACTTGAGCAGCCTGTCAACTTCTTCTTGGATTATGACGTTTCTTTCAGGAGCGAACTTCCTTCTTTTCTGATGTATTGGCCTGAAAGATTCATCTATACCAAGTTTATGAGTAATAATATCTTTAGATATACCTGTCATGTCTTCATGTTTCCATGCAAACGTTGCGATTCTGGATTTCAAGAGGCTCACGAGCTGCTCCTCAGTATCTTTAGGAATATTGGTTCCTACCAGCACTTTGATTTCAGGATCTTCAGGATTTAGTTGAACTTTCTTGATTTCTAACTCCTTTGTCATCTGAATTCTTCATGCCGGTTTCTTTAATTGCTATGCTGGCTTAGGCTTGATGGTGTTCTTCATAGCAGAAGTGTAGCAGTCCTTGGCTTCTTGTTGATCACTTAGTATTCTTACAACTCCCCAAGGTGTAGGAAGCTTCATACATTGATGGTAGGTAGATTGAACTGCTTTCATGTCATGAATTCATGGCCTTCCCAAGATTACATTGCAACAAGGAAGGGAGTCAATTACGCAGAATTTCTGCATGGAGTTGATTCCTTCAATGTAAACAGGAAGTCTGATGTCTCCAACCGTATGCTTGGTTTCTCCGCTGAATCCTACTAATACCGAGGATCTTGGAATAATTTCTTCTTCTGGAATGCTCATCTTTTTAAGTACGTCTAATTGGATGATGTTGACTGAACTGCCATTATCTATCAGGATCCTGCGAACATAATGGTTAGCAATACATAGTGTAATTACCAGACTGTCGTGGTGAGGATCCTGGATATCCAGCTTATTAGTTTCGTCAAAAGAAATGACTTTGTCTTCAGTCAATATCGCGTTCTTCTTTGGCCGACTGCCCTGTTCCATCTTGGCTTCTCTAGCGTGTCTCTTTGCTGACGAGAAAGAGGCTCCACATATGTCAGATCCCCCTGAGATGAAGTTGATCACTTTAGCATTTGCTGGCGGCGACTGTGCTCTTTTGGGCAGCTCAGCAGCTTCTTGAGTTTTACTCTTCTTTCTGCCAAACAATTCTTTGAGATGCCCCTTGCTGAGCAGGTTACTGATTTCTTTCCGGAGGGCTATGCAATCGTCTGTTAAGTGCCCAAAGTCTTCGTGGTAGGCATACCATTTAGACTTATCTTTCCATGAACCTTGTTTCTCTGATTTTCTTGGCCATCTGGCTTTATCACCTAGATCCTGCAAGGCACATAACAAACCACTTACGTCAACCGAAAAACAGTAATCATTCCTGTAATAGGGTTTGGTTCGTTCCTGTAATAGGGTTTGGTTCGTTGTTGCTTTCCGGGAGAATCTGTCCTTCTGCCTAGTGACTCATCACCTCTTTTTTGGACCTTCTTATCATCTTCCAATCTGATGAGCCTTAATGCCCTTGTTCTGACTTCATCAATGTCACACCCCCAAGTAACCACTAACGGAGTTTATACCGTTAAGGGGTGCGAGCAAACCAGGACCACAACCATTAGTTACAAATACTAAACGAATCAGAGTTAGTCCAAATGTAAATCATAAATTAAATTCTTCAAAATACGCAGCGGAAAATATTATCTTAGCACTAACCACGTGCTTTACAAATCAGTGTTTTAAATTCCCAATTAAGTCTAAATAGAAAAAACCACGCAAGTGTCAACCTAACGGTTGGTGAGTTCACGGTGGGCTTGTCATGTAGTGACCCGGTCTCATAATCATAATCGTGTCAACATATACTTATGAAATATTTATTTGTTAAAAGCAATGCTTAGTGATATCCATAATCATAGTATTGTGGTTTAGTAAAAGTAATGTCTGTAACATACGTTATCGGGTATGTACTAGTTTTGTATAGTTAAAGTGCTCAACCGATATCGCGGGTAGCTAATCCGTTGTTCCATGCACTAAGGAAGTTTGTACCAAAGCTGACTGATAGTTTTCGTAGTGGCAGCGCCATCATCTATTTTGTTTTGCGGACCTACGTCATCGCGGCTTTGCCTCCCCCGTGTCCTCTCGGGATCACGGTCAGATAGGCTGATATTGTACCTCCGTGTACTTCCCGTGTCACGAGGCGGAGTTTGTCAGACTCCAGTAGATCTACCCAACATCCCCTCGCTTTACAATTAATGGCACAATTAAGTTGAGGACTTTTTCAGTTGTAAGGCAATCCTTAGAAATCATGTGATATTATGTGGTTAGACTTTAACCTACACTAGCCATATTAAAACGGTTTACTTTGGGTTCTCATGAATCCCGAAAACATTTTCGGTTTCGTTTTAGAAATAGTTGTTTAAGTATTTCACATGTGTCTCCCATAAAACACTTCAAGTTCATCAAGTGGGTGCCAAGCACTCCTAAGTTTTCAAGTTCATCAGAGAGGTGCATAGCACTCATAAGGTTGTCAGCATTGTTTTTCATTAAGTTATTCAGTGTGACCCAAACGGGTTCACGGTAAATGGGTTAGTGACACTCACCTTTGGTTGCACTGCTACACTTGCTAAGTAATCCAAGTATTGTTTGCTTAACAAAGACTTATGAACACGTTTAGGTCTTAAGTATTAGTTTTGTGTCTAATATTTAACTTACGTCACTATGGCCCATAACATAGCACGTTGGAACTATGACACGACATACCGACACAAGACACCGATGGTTGATCATAAACAAGGGTTCACATAAATCAGAAATCAAAGCATGTTTCATTATTGCATAATCATGTAAGTCATAGCATAACATTCAAACAAGTTGCGCAAGTTTGGGTTTTGGTCTGGTCTCAGTTTCGCTAACAGTTTCGCTACAGTTTCGCTATGCAGTTTCGCTGCACAGTTTCGCTGTGTGCACGGGCAGCACTTTCGCTAGGGAATACCCGATGACACAGTTTCGCTAGCTAGTTTCGCTAGCTAGTTTCGCTCGAAACTGTTGACACAGTTTCGCTAGCATAGCTTCGCTCGAAACTGGTTTGGACTTTCGTTCAAGTTGGTTCGCTCGGTAGTTTCGTTCGAGCAGGTCTACTTAGTTTCGCGGGCGACACTATAGTTTCGCTACATAGTATCGCTGGATGAATATCTATACAGTTTCGCTGTATAGTTTCGCCCAGAGAACAACGTAGTTTCGCTGGTCGCGGAAAACACATAAATCAGCCTAAAAATCAATCTAACAGCTTCCATACTTCATGTGATTCAATATTTAGCATGCATAATCATTTACCAACATTAAACAGTAAGTTTTTAACACTTTAAACATGGATTTTCATCATCAAATCACCAAAAACACATTTTAGACCTAAAATGACCTAATTAGCATAAATCTTCATTATGGCATGATTTTACACGTAAAGTTGCAGACTTTATAACAGATCTAGCATTCCTAAGCATCATATCAGAAGATCAATTGATTCTATGAAGATCTAAGCATGCTTTAAAGTAAAACACATAGAAAATGCATGAAGAATAATTTTGGGACTCACGATTCGATCTAGGGTCCGAATGGATGAGATGAGATGATGGTTTCTTGGTGGTTTTCTCGGATGGCCAGAAATCTCGAGAGGGCAGATGGAGAGTGGTGTGTGTTTTGTGTGAAATGATGCAAATGGGAAGTAACTAGGGTTTTATAAAATATATATATGAGGGGCTAGTTTCGCTGGCAGTTTCGCTGGCCAAGCGAAACTGGCTCTGAACACATGTAAGTCAAACAGTTTAGCCGGCTACCGAGCGAATCTACAGTTTCGCCCGGTAGTTTCGCTGGAAACCAAAAGGGGCCAATTGCCATTCTATTATCAATACTAAATCATGCGTTTAAATCACATTGCACATAATGACAATAAATAAATAAACACATAACACATATGGACGGGTTCGGTGATCAACCAAAGGTCGTGGACGTACTCGGCCTAGTTAAGCATTAGTTACTAAGTTAACACTTATAACGTAACTAACGGAGATTGTCTAACGGAAGTTAACCTTGGAATTCTCGGATGTCACATCATCCCCTTGTAAATGGAATTTTCGTCCCGAAAATTATTCTTGCGTTGTAGCGTTCGCAGCCTCGGCTGTCGTTGTTGCTGTAGTTGCTGGGGAAAGAAAGCAAAAGTTTTAGGGTCGCCACATCCTCCTCCTGTTAAAGGAATTTTGGTCCCCAAAATTAAATCATACCTTGAGTTTCTGTGGACGTTTGCCCGAACAAGTGAGGATACTTTTTCTTCATCTGATCCTCTCGTTCCCAAGTATATTCAGGTCCACGCTTTGAGTTCCATCGAACCTTGACGATCGGAATCTTGCTACGTTTGAGGGCTTTCTCCTCGCGTCCCATGATTTCTACTGGTTGCTCAATAAATCTTAGATGTTCGTCAATTTCCAATTCCTCCAAAGGAATTATTTCGGTGTCTTCAGCCAGACATTTCTTCAGATTAGAAACGTGAAACACGTTGTGAACTCCATCGAGTTCTGCAGGGAGTCGTAATCGATAGGCCACCGGGCCTACTTCCCCGATGATTTCAAATGGACCGATGTAGCGAGGATTCAACTTTCCACGCTTTCCGAAGCGTATCACTCCTTTCCAGGGAGATACCCTTAATAGTACCTTGTCGCCTTCCTCGAACTTCAAAGGTTTACGGCGTTTGTCGGCATAGCTCTTTTGCCTATCACGTGTTGCGGCTATCCGTTTTCTGATTTGAATAATGCGTTCAGTTGTATCATGAATGATTTCCGGTCCGGTGAGTCCTTTCTCACCCGTTTCGGCCCAACACACGGGCGATCTACATTTTCTGCCATAAAGAGCTTCAAAAGGTGCTGCACCAATGCTCGTATGATAACTGTTGTTGTAGGAGAACTCCACCAACGGAAGGTGAGCCTCCTAGTCTTTACCAAATTCGAGAACGCAGGCTCGGAGCATGTATTCCAAAGTCTGAATAGTTTGTTCCGTCTGACCATCGGTCTGCGGGTGATAAGCTGTACTCATATCCAGTCTGGTTCCCAGTGCGTCTTGCATAGATTGCCATAGTCGGGAAGTAAATCGAGGATCTCGGTCAGAGATAATGGTCTTAGGCACCCCATGAAGTGCCACAATTCGATCGATATACAGCTTCGTTAACTTATCCATATTGTCACTTTCCCTCATTGGAATAAAGTGTGCAGATTTGGTTAATCGATCAATGATAACCCAAATCGCATCCGGTCGATTCGATCGATGTGGTAGTCCCGTTACGAAATCCATGGAGATATCCTCCCATTTCCATTCTGGGATCTTTGGTTGTTGCAATAATCCAGAAGGCTTTTGGTACTCGATCTTGACTCTTGAGCAGGTTAAACACTTAGCCACATATCGCGCAATGTCGGCTTTCATATTCGGCCACCAATACAAGTTCTTCAAATCCTGGTACATTTTCTCCGATCCAGGGTGCACCGAATACCTTGACTTGTGAGCCTCGTCCATCATGAGCTCACGGAGATTTCCAAGTAAAGGAACCCAAATTCTGTCATTGTAATATCTGACTCCGTCGGACTTGATTTCAGAATTTCCATCCACCCCTCGCAGTGCTTCAGCTGTGAAGTTTTCTTCTTTTAAAGCTTCTTGTTGGGCATCGCGGATTCGGTCCGGCAGTCCCGTGTGAATGGTAAGTTGCAGCGCTCGTACTCGTCGAGGCTTTTCGTACTCTTTTCGACTTAAGGCGTCAGCCACAACATTGGCTTTTCCCGGGTGATACTTAATCGCTAAGTCATAATCATTTAGTAGTTTGACCCACCTTCGTTGTCGCATGTTGGGGTCCTTTTGTTCAAAGATATGTTGCAAGCTTTTGTGGTCGGTAAATATCGTGCACTTTGTTCCGTAGAGGTAATGTCTCCAAATCTTGAGTGCAAATACAACGGCTCCTAATTCCAAATCATGTGTTGTATAATTCTTCTCAGTATCCTTCAGTTGCCTGGACCCGTAGGCAATCACTTTGTCTCGTTGCATCAACACGCAACCGAGTCCTTGAATGGATGCATCGCAATAGACCACGAAGTCGTCAACCCCTTCGGGTAACGAGATAATCGGAGCTGAACATAACATGTCCTTAAGAGTTTGAAACACGTGTTCTTCTTTTTCACGCCATCTATATTGCACTCCTTTGTGCGTTAAAGCTGTTAAGGGTTGAGCCAATTGTGAGAAACCCTTGATGAATCTTCGGTAATATCCAGCAAGTCCCAAAAATTGTCGGATTTCGGTCGGCGCTCTCGGAGTAGACCAATTCTTGATAGCTTCCACTTTAGCTGGGTCGACATGAATTCCATCCTGATTAACAATGTGTCCAAGAAACTGGACTTCGCGAATCCAAAAATCGCACTTTGAAAACTTGGCGTAAAGCTGTTCCTTGCGGAGTAATTCCAAGATAAGTCGTAGGTGTCTCTCGTGTTCTTCCTTTGTCTTGGAGTAGATCAAAATATCATCAATGAAAACTATCACAAACTGATCGAGGTACGGCTTGCACACTCGATTCATCAGATCCATAAATACAGCAGGTGCATTGGTTAGCCCAAACGGCATAACCAGGAACTCATAGTGACCATACCGAGTTCTGAAAGCAGTCTTGGGGACATCCTCATCGTGAACACGAAGTTGGTGATATCCAGACCGTAGATCAATCTTTGAAAAGTAGCTCGAACCTTGCAGTTGGTCGAAAAGATCGTCGATTCGAGGAAGTGGATACCGATTCTTGATCGTAACCTTGTTAAGCTCTCGGTAGTCAATACACATTCGGAAGTTCCATCTTTCTTTTTAACAAACAATACCGGTGCTCCCCACGGAGACGAACTTGGACGAATAAATCCTTTGTCGAGTAACTCTTGAAGTTGTGTGGAGAGTTCGTTGAGTTCTCTTACCGCCAAACGGTAAGGTGCGCGTGCAATCGGAGTGGCTCCAGGAGCTAAATCGATTCCAAACTCGACTTGTCGAAATGGAGGCAAACCAGGCAAATCATCAGGAAACACATCTTGGAAGTCGCGGACTATCGGGTAGTCATTGATTTTACGCTCGGGAAGTGTTGTGTCGGTGACGTTTGCAAGGACCGCGAAGTGACCTTTACGGAGGCACTTTTGAGCTTTAAGAAACGAAATAATACCGGTGACTGTTCCACCTTTTTCACCTTAAACTATTAACACTTCACCGTCTTTGAGTGGGATACGAACCACTTTTTCTTGACATAAAATTTCAGATCGGTTTTCAGATAACCAATCCATTCCTACTAAGACATCAAAACTACCAATCGGGAAAGGCATAAGATCGATTCCTAACGTATGGCCAGCTAGTTCTAACTTACAGTCCTTAACTATCTGAGTCGTATCGTGAAGTTTACCATTTGCTAGCTCTACCACATACATAGCATCTAAGTCAATCGGTTTAGCATTAATTAATCTAGCAAATTTAGTGGAAATAAAGCTTCTTTCGGCACCAGAATCAAACAATACAGTAGCAAAGAAACCATTAAGGATGAATTTACCGTTAATCACGTTGGCATCGTTGCGAGCTTCACCTTGACCCATGACAAAAGCTCTTCCTCTGCCATTTCCACCATTCCCGTTGTTACCATTCCCGTTGCCATTTCCTCCGCCATTACCATTCCCACCATTGTTTCCCTGATTACCATTTTCCTGTCTTCTCAACTGCGGGCAGTCCCTTTTCATGTGGCCTTGAGCACCACATTCATAGCAGTTCCCATTACCATTACCTCTGGGAGCTTCATTATTGTTATTACGGTTCTGACCATTGTTGTTTCCATTGCCCCGGTTGTTTCCATAGTTGTTGTTGCCATGATTGTTGTTGTTGTTTTGCCTTAGGCGGTTTTGTTGCTCGGGAAGAATCGTCCAACAGTCCTTCGCCTCATGGCTTTTCTTGCCACACCTTTCACAGCTCAATTCCTCCTACAAATACCAGCGTGATGCTTTCCACACTTGTTACACATGGGCAGGTTACCCTTGTAGTTGCTTTGACCATTACCGCCCTAGCGGTTGTTTCCACTGTTGTTCCCAGACCTTTTGCTTTGGCCTTGGGAGTTATAAGACCTCCCAGTGCTGTTTCCCACACTTTGATTGTTCATGGAGTTTTCAGGAGCTTCATCATCAGCTTTTCTCTTGCCACTTAAGGCAGTCTTTTCTGAGGCTTTTGCAGGAAGTGTACCTTTCTCAATTTCCTGATCGGTAAGCTTGTGAGCCAAACGGATGGCTTGTTGCACGGTTATGGGGTTGCTGGAAGTCACTAGTCCCTTGATTTGAGGCGCGAGGCCTTCCAGATAACGCTCGATGCGTTTGAACTCAGCATCAACCATTGTTGGGCACAAGACCGCGTACTCATGGTAACGCGCAGTATACTGTTCGACTTCAGACCCAGTCATTTTCAGATTCAATAATTCGCCCTCTAACTTCTTCACTTGGTCACGGGGACAGTACTCCTCCATAATCAGTTCTTTAAACGCTTCCCATTCCATGTTATTGGCCGCATCTAACCCAATCATCTGGATTTCGGCATTCCACCAGGAGAGAGCAGCTCCTTCGAAGGTACAAGTCGCATATTTCACCTTGTTCTCAGCTGGGCAGTTGCACATAGAGAAGACCTTCTCAGACTTCTCGATCCACCTGAGGAGTCCTACCGCTCCTTCTTCGCCGGAAAACGTTATTGGCTTGCAGTCCATGAAGGACTTAAACGTGCAGTGATGGAGGTTTCCTGATGCATAAATAGTTCGGGTTTTAAGTTTTAAACAAGTCAAATTATAATTCGCTTCGTGCCTTAACCGGCATAATAATTACCCTGCGCGGCGAAGGTAGCTTGGACGGCTGCCACTGCGGCTTGCACGTGTTCATTAATCATAGCTTGCAGTTGCGCAGGTGTCAGGTTAATGTTGTTCCTTCCGAGTCCTCTTCCAGGCATTTTCTGGATAGTTAAAGTAGCCAGTGTTCAGTCACAGTTTTACTTTATACATATCCCATAATATGTATATTAATAATTCCCGTTATCCCACTATTAGTCCAGAAAGATTTTGTGCAAAATAGAGGCGTCGTCGGAGAACGTCGTAAGGCGTAAGTACTATCGTCGAAAGTCGGCTTTACCATAAAAGTCACTGTCGGCGTAGTCATCATAGTAGAAATCAAGACGTAGCGTGTAACATCGTTTCGTTGTCGCTTTCCCCCGGAACAGTGTGCGTATTAGCGTTCGCATTTCGTTTTCATGTGTGAAAATTTTCCCTAAGGTTTTCCGTTAAACTACCTAGACACGGTCTATATATATATTTATATATATATATATATACATACGTACGAAGCGTTTACTTACACAGCAGAGCGAGTATCCCAGGTTGGCACGTAAAAATTTTTGTTTTGGGAATTTGTTTGTTCGTTTGTAACTAAGGTTTCAAGTTGCAGTTTCCAAATCGTTTTTCAAAAATGATTCCAGTTCTCTGCAACTTATGGCTCTGATACCAATCTGTCACACCCCCAAGTAACCACTAACGGAGTTTATACCGTTAAGGGGTGCGAGCAAACCAGGACCACAACCATTAGTTACAAATACTAAACGAATCAGAGTTAGTCCAAATGTAAATCATAAATTAAATTCTTCAAAATACGCAGCGGAAAATATTATCTTAGCACTAACCACGTGCTTTACAAATCAGTGTTTTAAATTCCCAATTAAGTCTAAATAGAATTAAAAATTTTCTTCACGTGCCATGCCAACCCGCTCCGGATACTCCTCAGCGATCTGCAAAAGTTTAAACCACGCAAGTGTCAACCTAACGGTTGGTGAGTTCACGGTGGGCTTGTCATGCAGTGGCCCGGTCTCATAATCATAATCGTGTCAACATATACTTATGAAATATTTATTTGTTAAAAGCAATGCTTAGTGATATCCATAATCATAGTATTGTGGTTTAGTAAAAGTAATGTCAGTAACATACGTTATCGGGTATGTACTAGTTTTGTATAGTTAAAGTGCTCAACCGATATCGCGGGTAGCTAATCCGTTGTTCCATGCACTAAGGAAGTTTGTACCAAAGCTGACTGATAGTTTTCGTAGTGGCAGCGCCATCATCTATTTTGTTTTGCGGACCTACGTCATCGCGGCTTTGCCTCCCCCGTGTCCTCTCGGGATCACGGTCAGATAGGCTGATATTGTACCTCCGTGCACTTCCCGTGTCACGAGGCGGAGTTTGTCAGACTCCAGTAGATCTACCCAACATCCCCTCGCTTTACAATTAATGGCACAATTAAGTTGAGGACTTTTTCAGTTATAAGGCAATCCTTAGAAATCGTGCGATATCATGTGGTTAGACTTTAACCTACACTAGCCATATTAAAACGGTTTACTTTGGGTTCTCATGAATCTCGAAAACATTTTCGGTTTCGTTTTAGAAATAGTTGTTTAAGTATTTCACAAGTGTCTCCCATAAAACACTTCAAGTTCATCAAGTGGGTGCCAAATACTCCTAAGTTTTCAAGTTCATCAGAGAGGTGCATAGCACTCATAAGGTTGTCAGCATTGTTTTTCATTAAGTTATTCAGTGTGACCCAAACGGATTCACGATAAATGGGTTACTGACACTCACCTTTGGTTGCACTGCTACACTTGCTAAGTAATCCAAGTATTGTTTGCTTAACGAAGACCTATGAACACGTTTAGGTCTTAAGTATTAGTTTTGTGTCTAATATTTAACTTACGTTACTATGACCCATAACATAGCACGTTGGAACTATGACACGACATACCGACACACGACACCGATGGTTGATCATAAACAAGGGTTCACATAAATCAGAAATCAAAGCATGTTTCATTATTGCATAATCATGTATGTCATAACATAACATTCAAACAAGTTGCACAAGTTTGGGTTTTGGTCTGGTCTCAGTTTCGCTAACAGTTTCGCTACAGTTTCGCTATGCAGTTTCGCTGCACAGTTTCGTTGTGTGCACGGGCAGCACTTTCGCTAGGGAATACCCGATGACACAGTTTCGCTAACTAGTTTCGCTCGAAACTATTGACACAGTTTCGCTAGCATAGCTTCGCTCGAAACTGGTTTGAACTTTCGTTCAGGTTGGTTCGCTCGGTAGTTTCGTTCGAGCAGGTCTACTTAGTTTCGCGGGCGACACTATAGTTTCGCTACATATTATCGCTGGATGAATATCTATACAGTTTCGCTGTATAGTTTCGCCCAGAGAACAGCTCAGTTTCGCTGGTCGCGGAAAACACATAAATCAGCCTAAAAATCAATCTAACAGCTTCCATACTTCATGTGATTCAATATTTAGCATGCATAATCATTTACCAACTTTAAACAGTAAGTTTTTAACACTTTAAACATGGATTTTCATCATCAAATCACCAAAAACACATTTTAGACCTAAAATGACCTAATTAGCATAAATATTCATTATGACATGATTTTACACGTAAAGTTGCAGACTTTATAACAGATCTAGCATTCCTAAGCATCATATCAGAAAATCAATTGATTCTATGAAGATCTAAGCATGCTTGAAAGTAAAACACATAGAAAATGCATGAAGAATAGTTTTGGGACTCACGATTCGATCTAGTGTCCGAATGGATGAGATGAGATGATGGTTTCTTGGTGGTTTTCTCGGATGGCCAGAAATCTCGAGAGGGCATGTGGAGAGTGGTGTGTGTTTTGTGTGAAATGATGCAAATGGGAAGTAACTAGGGTTTTATAAAATATATATATCAGGGGCTAGTTTCGCTGGCAGTTTCGCTAGCCAAGCGAAACTGGCTCTGAACACATGTAAGTCAAACAGTTTAGCCGGCTACCGAGCGAATCCACAGTTTCGCCCGGTAGTTTCGCTGGAAACCAAAAGGGGCCAATTGCCATTCTATTATCAATACTAAATCATGCGTTTAAATCACATTGCACATAATGACAATAAATAAATAAACACATAACACATATGGACGGGTTCGGTGATCAACCAAAGGTCGTGGACGTACTCGGCCTAGTTAAGCATTAGTTACTAAGTTAACACTTATAACGTAACTAACGGAGATTGTCTAACGGAAGTTAACCTTGGAATTCTCGGATGTCACAATCAAGGTTCCTGTAGGGGGTCATAACCAGGTCATCATAAAAATGGGAATCCCCTCTAATTCCTATTTTGAAGGCTTCTACAGCAGCTGCCATATCTAGGTTGGGGATATCCAAAGCTTCTCCACCGAATCTGGCCACATAATCCCTCAGGGATTCGTTGGGCTTCTGAACTATTCTGTACAAGTGACCCGTGAGCTTCTCAAAGCTTCTGCTGCAAGAAAACTGGTTATTAAACAGGTTAACTAAATGGGGAAAAGAAGTAATGGTATTAGGAGGGATACTGAGCAGCCATTTCAAGGCTGGTCCTGTTAACGTTGAGCCGAATCCCTTGCATAGGCAAGCTTCTTTGATGTTTATAGGAATGGGGTTGATTTCCATCCGTTCCCTGTATTGTGCCACGTGCTCCTCAGGATCTGTGGTCCCATCGTAGAGTTTCATGTTGGGGGTTTGGAATCTTTTTGGTATCTCCACGTCACAAATGGGCCATGCAAACCTAGAAACTCTGTGGCTGCCTGCTGGCACTTCAGGAATTGGACGAATAACACCAGGTACACTTGAGATCATGTCCTTTAACCTCTGAAGTTCCCTAGCGATTGTCGGGTTGATACCTGCATCCTGCACAGTTCCTTGGTTAGGGTTTACATAAAAATTATCAAAGTTGTTACCAGCCCTGGAAGTTTGAAGATGGATCTGTGGCCCATATTCTGCATCTCTAAGGATGGTCGGCTCAGTTGTAGTTCCCACTTGCATGGGGATGAAGTCTCCCTCATGCATCTCCTGAGATGAACCCGGGAATATGCATGCAGAGACAGCAGGGTTAGAAAGTAATGTTGGTGCAAAATATGTGTGTCATGTGTGTATCAGTTAGTCAAGTTAGTTTCGTTAGTTGATTGTGTTAGAATAGTTAATTCAAGGATTAGAGGGTAGAAAGTGTCAATCTATTAAAGTGAAGGGACTTGATTGTGATATACTAAATATCACATATATGTGATACATGATTTGAAGATCCACCGAACTTAAAGTTCGGCACCCACGAACTGCCACCGAATGAAGTCCGCACCTGGAGTTCGGCAATCATGCATATATATACGTAGCTTGGAGTTCGGACAAGAGACCTCTGGATAACCGTTTTTCACTGAGTTTGATTTCTAAAGGGAGGAATTTTCGATCTTGTTTTTCAGAGGGAAATGATGTTAGGATCATGTTTAGAATCTGTTAACGAGTTAAATCATGTAAACATTGATCCGATTGGAGCTATAAACAGAGTTTAATTTACAGTTTTGTATTCTTGAGTTCGGGTGAACTTTCGATCTTAATTTCGGTGTACAAATCACTAGATCGGGGCGATTCGTGTTTTCAATTGGTATCAGAGCATTTCAGGCGTGATTCTACACCTGTTTTTGATCGAAATCTGCTTCAATTTCATGAAATTGGATCGAGTTTGACTTTTTCGAAGTCAAACTGTTGTGTTTGGCTCAGAAATTGACAAGGAAATTGAGCTTGTTGATGATAGTGATTGTTTCCAGGAGTTTAAGCATGTCAAAATGAATCATATTCAACTTTTAGAATCAAATTTGGTGAAGATTTAGTTAAATTCGAAAATTCACAGTGAAGTTTATGTTCTTCATGTTCATCAATGGTGATTTTGTGAATCCTTAACGGTTTTGATTGGTTTTTTTTGCAACAGTTTCGGTTTGAGCATACGAATCTGTTGGTGCAATCAGTTTGAGTTATCATTCAGATTTGGTGATTCAAAGTTCATCCATGGAGGCTTAGAATTTTCGCAACTTGTTTCTACTTGTTCATCATCATAACGCGATTAAAACCTATCAACAATGGTGCTAGATTTGTTCGTCCCGTTCATACGGATCTAACGCAACTTATGGATCAATTTTTCGTCAACAATTGAAGGAGATATGATTGTTCAAAGTTTGTGGTGAATTTGGGTTTTGGTCGCCGGAATTCATTGAAGTTGGCCGGATTCTTCGCCGGAGAAAACAAAAAAAAAAACGGGGGAGGGAAGATATACGACTATTTTGTCCTCTTTCTTAGTTTTTCATTCAAACCCCCCTAATTTCAAAAGATTTAAAAAAAAATTACATAAAAAAAAACTTTCACAAGTTTAAAACATAAAGATTTAAAGAAGAAAAAAAAAACCACACAATTTTTTTAAATTTCACAAGTTTTTAGTAAACACTTTTAAAAAAAAAAATTATTACACAAAGTTTTTGTGTTCGTTGGATTGATTCATGAATGCAAAATCTTTTTGCATTTGTCGAATCGGTTAACAAACATAAACTCGTTCGGGTTTGTTTTTGTTTTTACCGTGTTATTTTTCTGTTGCTTGTTTCTTTTCTTAAATCCAAACGAAAATTATAAACATTTTGTTTTCAAAGTTTATTTTTCTTGAAAGAAAATATTAAAAAAAATTTAAAAAAAATTATACAAAAATATTTTTGAGAACTTGGCTTTGGGATTTCAATTCGGTGATTTTACAAAATTCAAAGTTCAAGGTACAAGATTCAACGATTGATATTTTTCTGGTGTATTCACGATGAGTAAAGTTCAATCAAGTTCGGTGCTTCCCAAATTATTAAAATCTAAAGATTATCAGAATTGGAAAAAGAAGTTTGAAGCCTATGTTGATTCTACTGATAAAGATTTATGGATTCCGATTAAAAATGGGTATACTTATCCACAATCTAGTGGAGTACCTAAGATGCGACGGGATCTTTCCTATGAGGAAAAGAAAAGTCTTGAAAAAGAACAACAAGCTTATGAGATTCTTTCCATGGTCTTATCACAAGAAGTATTCAATCAATTCAAGACGTGTTTTAGCTCAAAACAGTTATGGGATACTTTAAAATTAAGATGTGAAGATAACTGTTATGATTGGGGAAATACATTTACGAATCAAGCTGCTTTTGTTTCACAGACAGAAAAATTTGATGATATGGCAGAAGTTCAAAAAGATGGGTTTTCAAAATGTGAAGCTGTTGAGAATGAATTGAAGCTTCAACATGAGAATGCAGAGTTAATTGCAAAAGTTTCTAAGCTGACTGAAACAAATGATGATTTGACAAAGGAAGTTGAAAAATGGAAGAAAGAAGCGAATGACATGGCAGCAGCTTTTGATGATTTGTTTGCAAAATCAAAGATCAAACTTGAAGGTCTAGAAAAGGATGTTGCGGATCTTACTGCTAAAGAATTAAGACATCAAGAGGACAACACGAAGCTGTTAGATGCTAAAGCTGAATTGCTTCGTGAAAACAAGCTTTTGAAGCAGAATGTTGAGATTTATAAACAGAAATGGGAAAAGGTTGTTCAAGAAACATATGATGCTCATGATCAGTTGAGGAGAGAAAAGTTTACTCTGAATAGAACAACAGAAGAACTTATTGCAACACAAAAAGAGTTGGCTGAAGCACAAAAGAAAATTGCAGACATGAAGATTGAGGTTCGCGATTTCAAAAGACAGTTGCATAATATCAATAATTCATCGTCTTTCACAAACTTTTTGTGCAAGAAGGAGAATTTTCAACAGATTTTCGGTGATGATATTCTGAAAAGTGTACCACCTCCTGTGGTTATTGAAAACTCTATCAATACTTTGAAAGCAACAGAAGAAGTTCATGATTATTCGAAGTTTGCTGATTCAAAGTCCAAAAACAAGACGAAGTTGAAATTTCAGAAGAAAAAGGTTGAAGAAAGATTTGATTCAAGCAGCGTTCCTAAGTTTGACTCAAATTCTACATTTCTCGATAAGGAAAAAGTGTTTGAAGGCAATCCAGGACATGTTAAAGTTCAAAAATTTTCAGAGATTGTGATTGATGAATCTCTGCTTTCTAATAAAAATGATTTGAATGCCATCAAGGATGAGTTTTCTCGACTTGCTTCACAAGGTCATGAGAAACCTAAATCGGTACCAGATGAATTTAAAAAGAATGGTGGTCTAGGATATGAAAGCAAAGACGAGAACGTGAATGTTGGAAATGATTTCCAAGATGTGCTTGAGATAGAAGAAATTGTGGAGGATATCAAGGTTCATAAAGAAAAGGAGATTCCACTTGAGAATCATATCTTGTGTGAACCTGATGCTGATTTTCTGTCAACGAAGTCTAAGTTAGAGCGTCAAGAGAGTGATTCTTCTCAACATTCAACAATGTCAACAGAATCCATGTCATCTCCTAAGTCAGCTGATAGGAGAGATTGCTTTTACTGCAACAAGAAAGGACATGTGATTCGTGATTGTACTATTCGAAAAAGGTTTTCACATGGTTTATATCGATCACCATCATCCGATTCGATGATTCTCAATGAGGTATCTGTCAAACAAAATCAGCAAAACCAACGAAAACCAGCTCACAAGAAGCCGGCTGTTGGTAAAACCTCAAAATATGATGATTGGTCACAATATTTTTCGAAACGAAAACAAAATTTTCAATCTGCTACATCAAACAGGTTTTATCATACAGATAAATTCTTTGGTTATGAAGATGATTCAGGTTTTTATGATCCTCCAGTTGATAAACGTTTTCAAAAATCTTTCAAACCAAAGACAACTAAACCTGTAATTCCAATCATGTTTGATGATGGATCGACTGGTCAATTTGATCGTCGATGTTGTTTTACTTGTCATAAGAGAGGACATTTTGCTAATACATGTCCTATAAATTTCAACAACACATCATCATATGCCAAGGATACAAAGTTTGTTGATCCTGATGGCATAATTTTCAATGAACCAATGCCCAAGAATAAAATATTTTGGAAAAAGAAAGTTGTTTCTGATTCTCTGGGTAACAGTTCTGATTGTCATTCATCAGTCGATAATGGTTCATTAGAAAATACAAAACAAAAAAAGGAATGGAGACCAAAGATTGTCTCTACTGCCAACACTGATTTTGTTGAAGACACTGGACGACCTACCACAACTGTGGATGAGGGTTGGGGTTTTAGGAACTTATTATTTTCCAGTGTTTGCAGGTACTTCAAGAAGACCTATTAGTGATTGCAAAGTTGCTGATAGTGGAGTATTTTGCTTAAGTTAGTGCTTCACAGAGTTGATATTTCACAAAATTTTTTAGAAAATGATTTTCAAAATCTAAAAATGCGAGGTATCCGTGTTGATCGATCAATTTTATTTTCTTTCTTTTTACTTTCTTTCATATCTTTAGGGGGAGTAATTTTAGAAAATTCAAAAAATAGAGCTTGTTGAATTTTAGGGGGAGAATATCTGAAAAACACAAAAATAGTGTGATGTTTGTTTCATTTATGAAAAATATTAAAAAAATGAAAAATCTCAGAAAGAGAAATTGATCCAACCATGTGAGAAATGATGGTACATCAGCATACGCTATCTGCCATGAATAAAGTAGAAAGAAAGGTTGTAGGTACTTGCTTGACTTGCTTGAATGTGCTGAGTAGTCTGACATATGCGAGTATGATATAAAGATAACGCTTGCTTGATAATTGTGGTTACAAACCATGATGGGTATTGTGCATATCTGACAAAATTAAATTAAAGAAAATAGCAAAAACAGAATAAGAGATGTTCTGGTGTATGCATGCGTTCATTTTGCAAAGATTTCAACTTGTTTGATTTTCTTTTATTTTGTCAAACGACCGGCCTTTCTCTGCGTATCGAAAGATCGACCTGATTGGTGTTCGTTTGACGTTCTGCTTTATTTTCTTTGGTGTTTCGTATAACTCATCGGACTTTCTCTGCGTGTGCGGGAGCACCGACCTGATTGTTGTTGGGTTATACAATTTCTGCTTTATTTTCTATTTTTTATTTTCCTAAACAATCGGACTTTCTCTGCGTGCCTACCAGCCGACCTGATTGTTGTTTGTTTAGGGTTCTGCTTTCTTTTTGCAAGAAACACCATGAACTTGATATCTCTATGGCATTTGATTCTGTATAAGCAAGTTTACAATATCAGTATGAGAAATCTGCTGCGAGTAACTTGGCTTGAATAAAGAAAAAAAAATATGAAATAAGCGGATTGCCAGTATTCCTGATTGTGTGGGTACCATGTTATCAATGCTCGATAAATACACTTAGTTTCATATCAGAAAGCTATAGACAATGACCTGCTTTAGTTGAAATAAACCAAATGGTTGTATTCTCAGTCAGCTTGGCTTGCATGCTTAGTACTTTGAAATTGCAGTGCGTACGATGCGTTATGTCTGATATGATCTCATGTTGTGATCTTTCTCACCAAAAACAAAAATAGAGTTTAATTCTATATTGCATTTATGTTTCTGTTTATGAAAAATCAAAAAGATTTTTAGTGTGTTTTGATATAAACTTTGTAAAATCCAAAAAGATTTTCTTTCATCTTTGTTTTTGATCTGATCGACACGGGATACAACAAATTTTCAAATTTAAATGTCTTGGTTTCTCCATAGTAGGAGTTTTGCTTCCAAGATTAAAGTTATGTTTGGAAAAGAGAAATTGCACTTTTGTCTTCTGAAGGTTGCAGGTTGAAATCATCAAAGTCTCTCAGATACTGATCTCAGAATGAATTGCATGCATGGTTGTAAAGCTATCAAAGAGTTTATCACATTCAGAAATGGTTCAGTTAACTTAGTCATGTTCCAGTCATGTCTACCCTACATCAACTAACAACAGATTCAAAGAGTTTGAAGATCTGATACAGCACACGTCAAGGGGGAGTTTGTTAGTGCAAAATATGTGTGTCATGTGTGTATCAGTTAGTTTCAGTTAGTTGATCGTTAGTTGATTATGTTAGAATAGTTAATTCAAGGATTAGAGGGTCTAGAAAGTGTCAATCTAGTTAATATGTGAAGGGACTTGATTGATCGAATATGACTAATATAATCACATATATGTGAAATACATGATTTGAATCTGTTACTCCACCGAACTTAGAAGTTCGGCGATCTCAAGCTGCAACTGCCACCGAATGAAGTCCGCACCTGGAGTTCGAGCATATCATGCATATATATACGTAGCTTGGAGGTTCGGACAAGGAGACCTCTCGGATAACCGTTTTTCACTGAGTTTGATTTGTAAAGGGAGGAGTTTTTGATCTTGAATCTTTGAGAGTTTTGATGTCTAGGATCATGATTAGAGGCTGTAATCGAGTTCAAATCATGTAATCATCGATCCGATTCGAGCTATAAACAGAGTGATTAATTTACATTTTTGTGTTCTTGAGCTTCGGGTGAACTTTCGGTCCTGATTTCGGTGTACAAATCACTAGATCGGGCGATTCCGCTTTATGAGGATCTTGATCAGTAAGGATCGACCTGAATGCTGAATGGTCCCTGAACATCTGAGTAGTAGGTGCTGCTGACTGCTGGTTCCAAGGCTCATGAAGGTTCGTCGTCAGCAAACCGCTGTGGTTGAGATATAGGTTGTTGCATCGAGACTGTTGGCACTTGATGGCTTGAAAACCCGGTTGGTTGCTGGCTCGAGCATCTCGGAAGCTGCTGACTTCCATATCCACTATAGTAAGATTCTGGGAGCTGCTCGGAGTAGAACCCAGAGTATTCCAGATCTGTCACCCTGGAAGTCTTCTGATGCTGAGAGCCTGAGAATCTTGCAGTAGTAGCTGTTGCAATACCTGACTTTGGAGCAGTAGAGGGATTTGCTTTCTGTTTCAGCTGCTCTGATATTTCCGGAGAGTCGAAACCAAATGATTTTGGCATTAAAGGACTGATTTCCTCTACCGGTTTCTTTGATTTTTTCAATTCCATGATCTCCTTCATCATTTTCTCGTTGGTTTTGGCTTGCTCATCCACATGAGACTTCATCTGCCTGATCAAGACATAAAGATCGTTATTAGAAATAGCAGAGTCAGCGGACGTACCTTGAGATCCGGTGAAAGTAGGATATTCCATTCTTTTAGCGTCGGTATCAGTCACTTTCTTCAGCATTGGGGGAAGACCAGTACTGACGGTGGGCTTAGAGGATGGAATGGATTTTGAAGTAAATTTTGGTTGGGTCGACATTTTCGAGAATCAGTTAGGGGAAGAAGATCAAGGCTCTTAATCGAATTCAAACACCGTTTGCCCCACGGTGGGCGCCAAATTGTTTTGGTCAAAAACTGCCTAAGCAATTAGTTGATCAAACTTTGTAAGTGAGGTAGCGTGTTTGATGTAAAATAAAGATGAAAATGCAAATGTAAAGGTTGACACGAGGATGTAACGAGGGAAAATCCAGGAATCCTTGAGTATCCTCAAGGAGCCTAGCAAAAAACCTCGGGGGCCGGTTCAAAGTACCTGCCTCCTAAAACTTTTATATGATGAAAGTATTTGGTACAAGTGAAATGAGCTCGTATTCTAAGTGTTACAGAGAGTTTTGATAGCGAGTATCGTGTGTTGTGTGTGTTCTCTGAATGAATGACCTAGAGCTCGTTTAAATAGTCAAAAATGCATTAACTAACTAGGCTAAAAACTAGGGATTGAGTCTTCAAGTCTTTGTGAACGTTGGAGTCAGTTACAACACGTCCCATAAAGCCTTGACCGAGTCTTTAGCCATCATTTACACGTCCCTTAATACCTGCAATCAATTAAGACACGTGGACAATTGTAACGGTTAGTCGATAACTGTAGTTCAGGATCCTTTGAGCTTCTGGCGAGCATCCTGAAATAATATAACCAACTGTCCTATATTTTAGGGATTCTCCCAACTAAGCCAATATGAACGTTGTGGACCACTTAGTCCACGTTCTATATCATTTGTCCGAGTCTTTAGGCTTGTCTACACGTTTCTTTGACCCTGCAATTAATAAGACACATGGGAAAAACAAACGGGTTAGTTGATAACTGTAATTCAGGATGCTCGAACCTGCCAGGATCCTGAACTTGCGTAAGGATATTGAACCATTTGAGCTTCCGGCCAGGATCCCGGATTATCAGCCTTAACAATTATATATATACATATATATCAATAATAATTAATAAATAAAAATATACATACAATTTATACGCTAAATCCCTAGCTAATTAAACATACTAATCAAACATTACTATATTGTATTCTTGTGCTTTAAGACCTTGTAGTGTTGTGAAGTATTTCTTATTTGTAGTTGTCTGACCTTTTAGTAACTCTAGGTGGATTAATGAAACATGAAAAATAAAATTAGATATACTGCATCAAATACACACACACATATATATATATATTTATACATACATATATATATACATACATATATATATATATATATAGGGGAAGGATCCTATGAAAACCCTTTATTTTGTGAAAACGTGAAAACCACTTTAAAACCTACATAACTTCTTTATACGTTAATGTTTATTCATGAAATTTGCGCCAAATGTCTTAGAATTACGTTATCTATAACTCTGGAAAACAATATTTATAAAAAAAACGTAAAAAAAAACGTTTTTTTTTTTCCCGTTTTTGGTACACATGTGTACCATCATCACTACTACTACACAAAAACGAATTATAAAGTATAAAAACACTCCTTATGTTAAAAATATATTAAAAACATACTAAAAACAATAAAACATTTATGTTACGAATGATAATTAAACATAGTACACATGTGTAGCAATACTTAAAAAATCATAAAATGTTATTTTTTTCTTTAGATATAAAGATAATAAAACTATAATAATTAGGGTGCAATTTCCTTTTAAAACTATTAGTAACTCATATTAAATTTTGAGTTTTTTTATTGTGGTACACATGTGTACCAAAAACGAAAAAAAAAATAAAAAAAAATAAAAAAACGTTTTTTTTTTGTTTTTGGTTTTTATAGAATTAAAGATAACGTAATTCTAAGACTTTTGGCGCAAATTTCATGAAAAAACATTAACGTATGAAAAAGTTATAAAGGTTTTAAAGTGGTTTTCACGTTTTCACAAAATAAATGGGTTTTCACACGATCCTAATCCTATATATATATATATATATATATATATATATATATATAT